>APFE030388647.1:1488-42725 GCA_000404065.3 Pinus taeda | reverse complement strand
TTATGCATAACCTTTATACAATGAACACCCATACTCATTCATTATCATCAACAATTATAAAAGAGAACAACAATTGCACCGTATAAAGGGAGGGGCAACTCCCTGAACAATGAGTCTGCCCAACAATATTTATTAATCAGTCTTTTTTCAATAATACAAGCTTCACAAGTATACTTGGCAAAACTCCAAGTCTATACTTAGCCACTTTTACAATAGAGGCAAACCTGCCTTTTACAACATTTGTGCATACCTTGCACAGTGGGAGGGTGCTCACCCAAGGCACCAAGACCCCCTCCTCAAGTCTTACACAAATTTGCACCTTAATCGTTTGCCCAGGCACACCTTTCCCAACACCTTCACCAATCACCAAGTACGAGTTACAATCGAGCGACTAAATCAAGAGGAGCGCATGAGATATGTGCTTTACCTCCTCTTATTTCTACGTCTTTAACTGCGCCCTTGTTCCTATGCGAAGATGTGTGTGTAGAATGGTTGAATGAATGCTCCAAACTCATCCATATATATACATGTCGTAAGTGTGGGTGGGGCTGCCCAGCCGACCACCCAATCTCCGTTTACACACCCCTTGAATGCCCAAATTACAAGTCGTCCAGCTCTCCAACGTACCCATGCTCCGTTGGGTATAAGCTCCCTTCCATCGCTCTCATTTCAAGTGTCATTCGTAAGTGTCGTAAATGCATCGCAGGTATCGTCGCACTAAACTCGCCCGAACGTCGCATCTCCGTGTAGGCTCACCCGACGCTTCACCCGTGTGCGGTCGTGCACGCCCTTCATCGCATCGCACAACGCTCGCCCAGTGTCTGCGCGCCCGGGTGCCTAGCGCCCACCCGTCGCACAATAACGAAGGTGTTACACTATCTCTTGAAACATCATTGTATTATCTTTGTTCCCCACCCAACAATCAGATCGTTGTTTGTCCAAAAAGAGTTAGGTGAGAGAAGAGAAAAATGGATGACTGGTCTATAGGAATATGACTTAAAATTCAAACCAGTTCACACAATCAAGGGCCATGGTCTATGTCAACTAGCACCAGAAGAAGTGGACGCAAAGGAAGAAGAAAATCTCTCAGGATGAGAGCAAGAAATCAAAATGTACAATGTTGAGCGAGCTTCCCCCACTAATGTGATGAACTCTTGGTACACAAATGTGCTCCAATATCTTGAGAACAACACGTTCCATCCCATATATCCACATGGAAAAAGAGGGCACTCATACTCAAAGCATTATCTTACTAGCTAGTGCACAGGATGATTTTCAGAAAGCACCATAATGAAGTACTACTCAGTTGTTTGGAAGAAATTGATTCAGAGAAAGTACTGCGTGAAATCCATGACAACCTAGCTGGGGGACATTTTGCGGATAACAAAATAAAACATAATTCCATGTGGGCTGAATTTTACTACCCTACATTATTCAAGCATGCTCATGATTTTGCATGTAAGTGTCTGATCAGTCATAGGTGTGCCGACAGAAACAAGAAGTTAGTCACCCCATTGCAGCTTATTGTAGTGGAAGAACCTTTTCAACAATGGGGCTTGGATAATTTTGGAGAAATATTTCCACATTTATCAAAGAAACACCACTATATTCTCACTACAATAGGTTATTTCACACAGTGGACAAAATCAGTTTCGCTCAAATACGTGAATGATAAGGAATTCATAAACTTCCTTCACTAGAACATCATTTCTAGGTTTAGCATTCCTACTTCACTTGTTTTTTACAATGCAACATAATTTTCATCGCTAAGTCTTTACAATTTTGTAGTGGAGAATGGTATTGTATTGAAACATTCAGCTAATTATTATCTGCAGGGGAATAGTCTTGTTGAATCCATAAATAAGAATATAATATGTATCATCAAAAATATCATAATCTTGAGTAGTGAAATTGGTACTCCACTTTGGTAAATTCTTTATGGGCTGACCGAGTCATGCCAAAACCCTTTCTGAACACCTCCCCTTACTTCCTAGTATACAGAAAATAAACCATCTTCCCACCCAACATCTACTTTCCTACACTCCACCTTTCGCAAAAATCCCAAGGCAAGCCATGCTTATTAATGCAACGTAGGATGGACACCCTTCACAAATTACAGGAAGAAAAGTTAAAAGAAAAATAAAGATTTTTACTTCATCAAAAATTTATCAAGAGGTGGTTTGAAAAGAAGTCTGCAGGGAAGAAAAACTTTAGTGTGGGTAACTTAGTCTTGAAGTGGGATAAATCCCACAAGGACAAAGGCAAAACACACTAAGTTTCAATCCTATGGATTTGGCCATTCACAGCCCACAAAAATCTTGGCTAGCACACTTATCACATTCAATCACTCGACGAGAAGGTTGACTCTCTCCCTGTCAATGGACAAGACTTAAAGCATTACTTTCAATGATGATTTGGGGTTATAACCTGCACTATGTACATAGTCTTTTCTTTCTTATTTGTTTGTTTGAATTATGCTTTGTTTCCATCATGTGAATAAGTGTTGTGCATGAACATGTTATGGCTTCTTAGTATGTATGTGACCAAATTCTAAAGAGTCTTGTGACACTTCCAAATTTGGCTAAACCCTTGCCCATATTCTATGTTGGTTATACATTTTGGCCGATGAAGTTTTGATAGAAAATTAGAATACATTCGTAAGAATATTTTTGGTCCAACCATGAACATATGTCTATTCACAAAACCTTATTCCTATTATCGGTTTTGTAATTCAGTGTTTTCATGCTTATCCAATCAATAGAAGGGTAGAAGGGAAAAAATATAAACAGGAAAACCTAAATCATAAATATCTATATGCTTCTTTGAAGGAACAACCTCTCCTCCTCTCAATAAGTCAGGATCCCTCTTCCACCCAAAATGAATAAGTTTCGATGCATATTCCTCTTTAAAATAAATAAACAAAGGATAAAGAAGAGAAAGGCTTCCTGCGAAGAGATTTCAAGCAAGCAACTTCATCGGGGTGTTGTCCATACTCGCGGGCAGTGAAGAAATGTTTATGTTCCTGCATGACTCCATCAGGGTACTATCAAGGCCTGCTGACAGAGCAACACCAGAGATGAAAAATTATACTCTAAAAATCTTAAGCTCGTGAGCTACACTACCCTTCCCAACTCGAAACATTGTGATATTGTTGAATCTTATGTTGTGTTCAACCGAGAAGGCATAAAGGGGACTGTTTCTATTCATGGGGTAAGAGGGGAGACCAAAGTAATATACACGATGAATCAATACTCCTTGAAGAAGCAAGGCCCTGCACATAAGAAGTTAATCGACGCAGAGAAGTTGGAATTCTACTAGTGTATCACCAAGTGTTGTATCTGCTACAATGCCCTCCAAAATTTTGGTTGACACTCAATTTTGGAGCCTTACTTAGTCTTGTACATTGTCACAAACACCAAATCTTATTTCATGAACTTTATTGAAGTATTTTTCTCCCTTTGCAAGTTGCGTAAATTGACATCTTTTGGCATCATTGGTTGCCACACAATGTGTAGAAACTTTTTCTGAGGTTTCAAGGGTCTATCTTTGTGTATGAGTTTTTCTAACTATGTAAACATTTGTCGCACTCATTCAAAAAGTTTTGAGCACTACCTCACATGTGTCATCACGATTGTCCCAAAGTCTATCTTAAGTGTTGCACTTGTCGTAACTAGTTGTAAATTTGTCACATGGAGGGAAATGCATTGTTCATGGGTCATGGGTGATATTTGTTATTTTTTCATCAATTATTCTAAGTGTGAGATCACAATCGAAGTCTTATCACTGTTCACGCCAGTCTAACCGGTCTTACGCTTAGCCATTTCTGAGAAGGCTTATTGACTAAGCAACTTGGCTTCACACAGCCTCCCTGAACTACGCACTATGTAGTTTCAGTCCACTAGCTATGACCTTGCCCCTTTAAAATGTGTAATGCATAGTTCCTGCCTCCTAGGACTACTACACTACATAGTTTTTGTGCCCAATCTCCAACCTTGACCTCCAGAATTGCGCAATCACTCCTCCCAGTTTGGACTTCACTATGCACTCTATAATCACAAGCCTCAAGATCATCCCCTGAGCCTTTGAACTATGAAATTGCATAGTATCCCAACCTCCCTTGTCTCCTGGAATTGTGCATTATTTCCTCTCAATGCCCATCCCCTCAATCTATCTCACTGGCTCTTACAACTATGCATTCTTTCCCTCAGTCCTACCTGGACTGTACACTATGAAATTTTAGAGCTCAAGCCTCACCCTTGGCTGGTTGAACTACACAACTACATAGTTATTGAGCCTTCTTTCCTGACCTGTCACTTGGTTATGGCTTAGTTAATGGATCAAAATGCATTATCTTAGACTAGGGCATTTTAAAACTGATGTCGTCTTGTCATGAGTGAATTGTAGATGCAGGTACTCTAGCATACCATGGCAAGATGATGAATGAAGGAGGGAAGCATGATGAAAGACACTCTTGTAGCTAAACACATAATTTGATCAATCAAGAAAAGCAAAGGGACATCAGTTTGTGATTGCAACTCAAGACTTAAGATCATTGAAGATTCCTCATCACCAAGTCATACGGAGGGGAAAACAAGAGCATTCTCAAGCAGACACTTAGCACTCAGTAGCAATAGTGGCTTGAAATTTCCACATCATCAAGCAGTCCATGTCAACAGTTTCATGTCATGTCATGTCGTGAGTATTCACATGCCACACCTTGTGGCCAATGATGTAACATATGTTTCAAAATTTTATTGTAAAGTGAAAGTCCAAAGGACATGTGTGGAATACGAAGAGTCATGTAAATTTGAAAATTCATAAGAAGTCAAACAATAATGAGGGTAGTAAAATAAACACAACGAAGGGGAAGCATCACCCCTTAGTTATATATACTACCTCATTGTGTGAGCAAAGGAATTTTCACCTTGGCTCCTCCCGCAAAGTATTAGAGAGAAAAGCTAGTTATTTTGGGGAGCAAGGAGTGGCTCCAATGCTCCATTACTAGAGCTAGTGATGTTCATTGTAGATTGTCTTGGAACTTTTACTTAATAAAAGAAGCCTTCAAGGCCAACACATTCTTCATGCATGGATTATCAATGTTTGTAAGACTATTATGCAGATGATTGTACTTCATGTTTTTTTCATATGTGCTAAAATAGTTGAGTTACTTCAATTGTTTTAGTACTTCTCTTATTTAGACTGTGTTGTAATGGTTGTGATTGTTGTCCCATCCTTGTGGATTATTACGCAGGATATTAGACAAAACTTTTCATTTTTTGGTTGTAACGACTGTCACATCCTCTATGGACTATATTTCTAGGTGTTAGACATATCCTTTTGGTTCATGTGTGTCTCTTCTTGGGTGGTACTACTACCTATCTCTTAGAGGCTCACTTTCTTCCCATATCCGTAGTAGAAGAACTTGGACATATTTACAATTGAAAATTCATAGGTACATATTCTTGCTTTTTTAAGGCACCATTACATTCCTCTCTCTTGCTGACAGTTAGAGCCAAGAAAAATAGTTAAGGATTCAGAAACAGAGCCTTTATACCGAATGAGACTCCTACACCAAATTGTGTGAGGTCTAATTGGGACTAGGGAGATACCCGGAATATTGGCAGGTCTAGCACCCTCAACACAGTCTCAAGCCTCAATCTCCCTCACTGTCTATTGATACTAGGTAATGTGCAATTCGAGAAGCCTAACTTTCCTCCCAGAGTGTAACAACTGTGCGATCCTTCTCCTTAGTCACTATGTTGTTTCTTTAATTTTGATTGATGAACTAATTTACTTAAAATAACTTGATTTTCCATGAGTGCATCTCTTGTTACAGGTACTACATGTTATTAGCTCGCCTCTTTTTCATTAGAAGCCACCATCATGCCTCCCAAGAGATTAGAATAAAAAGAAACAACAGAGAGCAGTACCGATGAAGTGGTTTAGATTCCTCTAGTTACCATTCCTATACTATCAAATACTCAACTCTTCATTGAAAAGGACTCATATATTACATGGCATATGGTCAAAGATGCATTCACAACTACATAATTCAAAGAAGATTTGGAAGAAAAATAGGTGTACATTAACATTCAATGATCATGTTTTCACAAATTTTCTTGCAAATTCCTAGTCCTGGTGTAGATGTCATCAAATGGATTCTGCAACACTTAGATACTAATAAGGTCATACTTAGCAATGTGTGGGCAGCAACTTGCTTCTTATTTAGCCCATGATATTCACTTGATGTACCACTTGCCTAAGCCTGAGGAATATATGGATTCAAACTTTTATGATGTCACTGGATATTTAAACACTAAGGATATTATCAAGACATGGGTAAAAGAGTCAGCTAAGTTATGCCAGACAAGTAGTAATAATTACAATACTAGATCTCTCATAAAAGCATTTTAATACCTTATAGTGTTATGTTTTCTAATATATGGATAGAAGAATATTGAATCCTTCATTGAAGGATGGGTTTACACATTGCATCAGATTTTCACAGAGGGGAAGGTATTTAACTAGTCCGATAATTTGGCTCAATAACTCAGGATTAATGTAAACAATGAAAGTAATCCACCTAAGGGAAATTAAGCTAAATTATACATGTTTGGATGCCAGTTGGATAGTATATGTGCTCAAAATTCCTTTCCTAACATGGATTGGAAATGGACACCCAAGGAACCTCTTGTTCACATTCATTGTAAACTAATTTCAAAGTGAAGTTATAGAGGAGACACCGAGAACCTAGTTGATTACTTCTTCAAAGTCTTGTACTGGGTGATCTTTGAAAATTAACATCATTGTATGTCTTATGAGGCAATGGACTTAGTATCAGAATTTGTTGATTATTTTGCCTCACTAGATGACACTTACCTCACAGTGTTCGAATCCCAGAAACCATCGCATTTGTTACCAGATAAGTTAGTCATGCAAGATGTTGCATATCATTTTTCCATAGGCTTATCAACAGTACTACAGAGGAAAAAGAAAGAACCCTAGCCTATGTTTCCTTTGTAGGGGGGATCCTATAAAATCAACAACCTAAATTACTTCATTTTTTGCACAATAGATAATCATCAGTGCAATCCTAAATGTATTTGCAAGAAAAATTGTGCGAGGTTGCATTTTAATTGGACATGTGAAACTTTCTCTAGGCCAGAGGAGGAGAAGATCAAGAACTGCTACAATACCTCTAGGCCTCACACACCAATACGCCAAGTAGGCCCTTCCCTTGTGGCTACAGAGAAAGACACTAATCTGAAATAAAGGAAACCAAAAAAGTGAAACCTAATGAATATTAAATACAAAAGGAAGGTTTCTCACAACCCAGTAGAGGAACAAAGCTACAAGTTCAAAGTGGATCCAGTTATTTTAAAAGTGGTTATGATAGAGGAAAGAAAAAGGAAGCAGCAACAAGAAGAGAAGAAGAGGAAAGAAGAGGAAGAAATAAATAGGCAAAAAGAGGAGAAAAACAAGAAGGAGGAATAGGAAAAGAAAGAACAAGAAGAAAGGAATATGCAAGAAGAATTAATAAGGAGGAAGAAGGAGCAATGTTGAAGCAAGAAGAAGAAGAAAGACAAAGGAAAATATAGGAAGAAGAGAATAAGCAAAAACAGGATCAAGAGATTAAAGAGCTAATAGTTGTCCAAGACATGGAGGTAGAACAAGGGAATAAAAACCAATATGTTGATCTCATTCCTATTACAAAACATATCATCACTTAGTCTTCACCTCCTCTTGCAAATGGGAAAGCACTAGGTGACAAAAAATAGATTGCTCCTTTAGATGATAGCCCAGTCATGGGTATTTGAAGCCTAAATTTTAATGAGCTTTTGAGAAAAAAATTGTAAGCAAGGAAGAAGCATTTCACCAATGACCTCACACATCCTGATTTCATTAATATAGAAAGGTGATTGTCATGGATACCAGAAGGAATCCTCAAACCATTGTCGCAGCTAAGTTGGCCTTTGCAAAAGATTCAAAGGCAAATAAATATTATCTTAATGCTAGAAAACAATTCAATGGAAAAGGATTTGGAAAGTACAAGACAACAAATAAAAAACTCCAAGCAAAAACTCAAAAGTTGTCTTTCAAACAATTCTACTTGAAGGAGCTTTAGGTGGCTATATATGGTGAAGTTAAAGCATTAGGAGACACTATGATGAATCTTTATGAGGAGTTGGCCATCATGCATAAATTAGTTGTACCCTTCCATGATATTTAGAAGAAATTATGGGAGAATGAAAAAGCTCTTAAAGTCATTCACGCAACCATTACCGTGATTCATGAATGGGGAATGAAGTATAGAGGTGCACCATAAAAACTGGCTAGGAAAACAAGACAACAAGCTGAGCTGGAGAAATTTGAAGTCAAAATGATTATGCAAAGCATTAAATAACTCAATACTTTCATAGACAACATATTATATTCTTATGCATGGTTGTACAATGGTGTGGACTCCCTGGTGAAATCTCAATGACCTAGACTTATACAGGAACCTAATTGAATATAGATACAAACATAAACATCGAGATGTAGCAAAAATAAAACTTCATTTCATTAATATCAAAGAACTTAAATATGCTTACATACAAAATGGAAATAAACTAGCTTGGGTGATGATAGCTTATCTATGACAAGAGATGTGGGGGATACACGCCTTTAAATTTTGTTACAATGAAGATCAAGGGCCTTTTTATTACTGAAAAATAAGGGAAAACCCTAAAGAACCAAACCCCTAACCCCAAGAGTTAGAACGCCAAGAGTTTGTGGGCCCCGTTGGGATTAGTTGGGCAGCCAACTTCCTGGGGTCATAACTTGGTCATATGATCTTCGTTTGGTGCATGTGGTACCTTGTTGGAAAGATCTCTCTAAGTAATACAATATTTCCCATATGCAAGGAGAATGGTTCTTCTCTAAAGCTCAAGAAAAATGACATTTAGGGGGTCAAAACAACTCTAGAAGTTTAGGACCCGAAAAACTGTTAAAAATAGTAAATGCTACTATAATCAAGGAAATGAATGAAATCGACTGAAGGTCTAGATGGAATAAGCAAGTGGCCACAAATATTCACCTAGATCAGTCCTCCCCCCTTAGTAAGAAATGGTCATCATTACGTGTAGAGTCTCAATGAGGTGAGGAATTTTTTGTTGAACCTTGTTTGTCGTGAACCACTTGCCCTGATGAAGGAGTTGGCCTTATTTGACACCTCGATATAGCTAGATCATCTATTGGCAAGTGTTCTTAATCTGTGTGTCCATGATCCTGTCAGTTGTAGCCTATTTGATGTAGTTGTGGTTGAGCTTTGTTGGTGTCAGCTGCTCAAAAATGTTGGATATGTCCAACAACGGGGAAAATTATGGTCGATCCACATTGAATACTGGGTGCAGACTAAGGAATGGTGGAATGTTGAGCTCGAAGTAATTATCCCCTAAAACCTTGGTGATGTTTTACAACCAATATCAGATCGAGTGAAGTTTTTGGTAGGGCCCAATGATGCACTCCTTCTGCAGATGTAACCAAACTTTTTTGCCCACCTAAAACTTGTGTGGCACCCGATGTTGATCATGACGTTGCTTGTACTTAGTATTGTCTATGTACAATATTTCATGGACTTACAGGCGGATGTGTTGAATGCACTCAATGAAGTTGTTATCCATGTTAGCTTTGGCCTAGACATGAGTCGAATTTGCTTAAGTAGCTGCAAATGGTATGGCCACATCAATGAGACATTGTGGTTGGAATCCCAATCCCACTTGAAAGGGGATGTGGTCATTTGATCCATGGAGAGATTTTTCATAACTACTTTGGACATATGGGAGGCTTTCATCCCATGTGTGTGTATGCTTCTAGTTGTACATGCACAGAATGTGCACAATCATCCTATTGACGACCTTTGTTTGGCCATTAGTTTGGGGGTGGAAGATCGTGGACTTAGTGATATTCGTATCCAACATCGAAGAGAGGCTTGACCAAAATTTACTCAATAACGTTCTATCCCAATCTGAGTTAATGGATTATGGGATCCCAAAGTGTACCCACATTAGTTCAAACAAGAGCTTAACAGTGGCTTTCTATTGTGATACTCTTATTGCAGGCCACTAGAATGACCATCTTAGAGAATCTATCAACAACCATGAAAACGAATTTGTTGTCGTGCTTAGTAGAAGGAAGGCCTAACATTTAATCCATGGTGATGGATTCCCAAGGCCAACTAGGAGTAGGCAGAGGAGTATATAGGCCTTGTTTCTTGATGGTGAATTTGGAAATGGCGTGGGCAGTGTAGGATCTTATGTACTTCCCAACGTCCTCTCGAAGGTTCGGACAATAAAACTACTTCTACAACATTACCACTATTTTCTCTACTCTAAAATGTCCAGCAGCCTAACTATAGTGCATCTCCCAAATCCTCTTGGCACCTCACATTAAGGAACATAGAGGTGTCACAGGTGGCATAACAGTGCACCCTAGAGGTGAAAATCAAGAAGTTTCTTTCCTTCCAAGAGCATCTGGTATGTGTTTCCGAATTTTGGATCGCTCTTATAAAGATGTGGCACCTGCGAAGTCCCATGTTCACAAGAGTCAAGAAATGTTGTTAGCACCATGACCGGTGGTTCGCTGAAGTTTGAACCATTATTAGCTTTTCCCTTCTTGTACTTAATGTTCAAAAGGAACTATTGCAGGTATGTGGACCATTTCTGATGGAAATCGTTCTGTAAATTTCCTTGTGTCTGTATGAACTACGGGGGATGGTGGTCTATGTGGATGACCATTTCCTTCCCCAAAATGTAATGCTTCCATTGTCGGCAGACCTAAACAATGGAATGCATCTCTTAGTCATAGGTGGGATACTTTCATACTATGTCTGAAAGTGACTCACTGTGATATGCAATTGGATGCCCCTGCTAAGTAAGAACTGAACTGATAGCATAGTTTGAGGCATTTGTCTCAATCTCAAATAGTTGTTGAAGGTATAGTAATGTGAGAACTAGTGCAAAGCAGAGGAGATGCTTCAACTCAACAAATTCCTTCTGTTGGGATTCTCTAACAACGCTCGTGAAAATTCATGTAATAAAAGTTAATAAAGGAAAAATAATAACCATAGTTGATAGGACACTTATTCCAAGCTGAATTTTGGGCAAGGCATCCTAGTGTGGGTGTTAATTTGGTTATTAATGGCTAAGGAATTGGCAAAGGCAATGGCTAAGGCTTTGGAAAGGAAAAATGGCATTTTTGGCATAATTATTTATGAAAATAATGGAAATTAGGAGAAAAAGGAGGTGAAAGGTCACATGTTGCATGCGAGGAGGAAAATGAAGGAAAATAATGGAAAATGAAGAAAATAGAGGCCTCATTCATTAAAAGGCTTCTAAGGATCAGTTGGTAACCTTTTGCCAGTTCAGTTTTAGAGCTCTCTCATTGTTCTCTCTCTCATACTCTTGGACACTTAGAGTTTTCTTGGATCACTCTTGGAGGGTGTGGTATACTTGGATTTTTGGAGCAAGAAGGGAAAGGAAGAGTAGGAAAATGTAAGAGGACATCGGAATCAATAGTAATAGAGGAATTTGCTTGTAGGTAGCAACTTGCATGTATGTTTTCCTCACTAGTTTTGGCATGCATGGCATGTGCTTGTGGTTTGTTGGTTGTGATATGTCATTGGCATGGAGGATGGTCGAGATTGATAGTGGATTGCCTAGACTTTCAATTTCTTGGATAGCCATGGTGATTGTGTATTTGTTTTCCTTGTTTTGTTTTGGTTGGTTCTCATGTTTCCTTAGCTTGGGTTGAGTTATTAGTGTTGGAAGCACTAGTTGGACAAACACTCTGGAAGCCCTGTAATAGCTTGGGTTGAGTTACTAGTCCTAGAAGCATTGGTTGGAAAAATGCTCTGGGAGCCCTTGGTGGGTTGAGTTACTAGTCCTAGAAGCCCTAGTTGGACAAACGCTCTGGAAACCCGATAAAATTTGTGGGTTGATTTACTAGTCCTAGATGCCTTGGTTGTACAAACGCTCTAGAAGCCCTGGAAGGCTTGGATAGAGACCAATCTGATGATGGTTTTGTGATGTATGACCACGAGATGGAATCACTATTTGATGGGTTGAGATGGATGGCCTCTGGAAGCCCTTCATGGTTTTGGATTGATGTGTTCTATGAGATCCCACATTCATGCTTGGAATATGGCATAGGGGTGAATGGATGAAGAGATATTTGGCTCAGCCATTCTACAATTGCGTGGAACATGGAAGTCCCATCCCGAGTTTGGATTTTGATCATAAATATGAGGTTATATCTCCTTGTAAATCTATAAGTATATTGGTTAAACATGGTTTATATGTCTATGATTTCATTGGTATTTATGTTGTTCTTATGCTGATTATATATATGTTTTATGACAGTGACTATGTATGGATCTTGTCATGTTTTTATTGGTAAATGAATGAACAGTATATCTATGACCTAATGGATGAAATGATAGTTGATGTGTTGAGGCATCAATGCTTCTTACCGATTCTCAGCTAAGTATGAGACCCCTATTCTCAAATCTGTTATTTACTCTTGTATATTACATATTCTTGATATGTTTGAAGAAATGTCGACCATGGTTAGTAGGGTTCTAGTCAAGGTCTCATTCAAGTGTTGCATTTGGATTGTCATTTCCCTGTTATTTTATTATTATGAAGATGGGATTCAATTTTGGTCAGTGACCTGGGCTGAAAAAGTGGCTCAAATCCCAAGGACATGAGCACAATTCTATGCAAAAGAGTCCCTGGACACTATCTTGTAGGCACGTGAGAGCATCCAAAGGTCTCTAGACGATGGAATACCCATAGCATGAGAGCTTCCAGAGGTCAAGTGGTCCAAAATCTTAGTGGGACCCAAGGTTTGGTTGGAAGAAAGGTTGGATTAGTTCTTCAGGGTCCTAATGTTTATGTTGAATGTCTGTATGGTGTTTTTTCATCAATTCCACTTCCCTAATGTGACTTAGGAGGTCGAATCATATCATAGTGGCCTCTCATCGCATTTTTATCCCAACTGGCCGATTGCTTAGGTAGATGTGAGAGGAGGGTCTTATAGAGTGGTATCAAAGCATGGCTCACCCCTCGAACTGGATGGTTTATGTGTTAGACATGCATGCATGTCAGTTGCATGTGTGTCTCTTACGCTTGCATTCCATGTGCTTGTTGCATTTGCATGATGTTGATCATGGTTGTAGTGATTTCGTCATGTGGAAGTTGATGTTGTTATTTTGAAGTATATCATCATGAGTGTATGATTGGTTACATCTTGTTATATGTCACTTACACGTATCATTTTTGTATGCTTGGTTACATTCTTGTATGTTTGGTTACATTCTTGTATGCTTAGATGCATGTATCCTTATTATAGGCTTGGTTACAAGTGTTGTCTTTTTATGCTTGGTTATATGTGTTTATGCATTTGTGTGGTTGGTTACACATTCCTTACGCACATTCATGTTTGCATGTGATCAAGTATATAGTGATGTAATGATTGTTGTCATGCATGAGATTGTGGCATGTGTTGTTGATAAGGTCATGCATTGATGGTTGGACCCTAGCTAGAATGATGGTTGCATGGTTATATGCATATGTGTTATGTTCCTATATGTTGTCATGATTATGTTATATATGTATCACGCTGATTTTTTGATATTGCAGACAAGGTATCGTCCCTGATCTATACTAAGGTACGTTGGTCTATTGTGATTTGGTTTAGCTAACATGATATACCTTGTAGGAAGAAACATCAAATGGCTAGAAAGATGGTAGACTACGAAGACTCTCCCTATGAATCAGATGAGTAGTATGGTGTTGGGAACTATTTCGATTTGGCAGATACACTGAGAATCTTAAAGGAAGAAATAAGGAGTTGTAAGGCAGATAATGACAGAATCATACAAGCACAAGAGAAGCTAGCAGAGGTAAATGCAATGATACTTCAGATTTTGTTATATTTGCAGCTACAGGGACCACTTCAGATCAGCCATGAGCATGAGGACAAAACTAATGGGGCATATGGTAGTAGGTCGCATTGTGGTCACAGGTCAAATAGCGATCACACATTCAAAGATGGCAGATTGTTGGACACTCCAGATAGGAGAAGGGATATACACATATAACATTCTAGTTTTGGTTCTGACAGGCATGATGATAAATATCGTTATCATTCGTATAGGATGAGTGATAAGGGATACTTTCTAGATGAATTTAAGAAAGAAAATCCACCTACGTTTGATGGAGAGATGAACAAATCATAGGATGCAAAGGCATGGTTTCTTGGTATGAATCAGTTCTTCGGGTTGCATGACTATTCAAAGAACATGAAAGACAAAGTAGTTACATTCAATCTCAAAGGTAAAACAAATATTTGGTGGGAATATGTGAAGAATGTTATAGGTATACGGGAGGAGGACTTGACTTGGAATGAGTTTAAACGGCTATTAAAAAGGAAGTACCCATCAGAGAGATACTTTGATGATAGGGAAAAGGAATTCTATGAACTAAAGATGGGATCTAGGATACATGATGAGTACACTACCAAGTTCTTGGAGCTACTGAAGTATGTGCCTTACCTCAATGAGGATAAGGCCAAGATTTAGAGATTCACTAGTGGGTTACCAATGGCATTCCAAGATAGGATTGAGTTTGATGAGCCTAGATCATTGGAGGAGGCCATTCGAAAGCTAAAGCATTTCTATGAAAAATCAAAGTGCAAATATGAAACTAAGCTAGAATGGAAAGAAAATGCAAAGAAGAAAGGAAAATAGGACAAGAAGTGAGTAAGACCACAAGCTTTTAGTAATAAGGAGAATGTTGCACCACATAAGAGGTTCAATGCATCTGAGAGAGGACAAGGACATCGATCTGAGGAGTAGAACTAGGATGCAGGCTGGAAGCCTATAGAGTGTTGGACTTGTGGCAAAGATCATCACATGAGATATTTCCCACAGAATCAGGATGGTAGGCCTCGGATATACATTGCATAAGATGCATGGACTGTTAGGGATGTTGGTAAGAGTGTTCCTCGTATTTATGCAACATTGGATAACGAATAGGCAGACCATCAGGCATCATCATTAATATGGACGATAAGCTTTGTGATCAAGTTATTTCTATTTTGATTGACCCTAGATCTAATTATAGGTATGCTAGTCCTAAATTTGTGGATAAGTGTGGTTTGAGTAAGGAATTCCATGCATAATATTGGTTAGAGCAGTCGGATATAGGTACAAAGAAGTGATTTCATCATTGGGTAAGAGCTTGTGAATTTGATTTAAATGGTATTCCTAACACAACACATTTTAATGTATTGCCATTGGGATCATACAATATGTTCTTGGGCATGAATTGGTTATATCCTCATAGAACCAAGGTGGATTACTATGACAAGGCCATTGAGTGCTTGGATGACAATGGAGAGCCAAGAGTCTTGTAGGGAAAGAATAAATGCACATAAGTTAGGATGGTGACAGTTATGCAAACAAAGCACAATCACAGAAAAGGGTGTGTGTTATTTACAGTACACATTTCTAGGGACAATGGTAAGGAAGTTGAGGTGTAGCTGTTTTGAGCAGGTACCCAATTCTACAAGAATTCCAAGATGTATTTCCTGAGGCTACTTTAGATTTTCCACCTCACAAGGAGGTAGACTTTTCTATTGAGTTAGTGCCAAGGGCAGATCCAGCATCAAAGGAAACTTATAGGATGAGTACACCCAAGTTTGTAGAGTTGAAGCTACAATTGAAGGAAATGTTGGAAAAGGGATACATTAGGCCAAGTGTATCACCATGGGGCACACAGGTATTTTTTATGAAAAAGAAAGATGGTAATATTAGATTATGAATTGACTACAGGAAGTCGAACAAAGTGACCATCAAGAATAGGTATCCATTACCGAGGATTGATGACTTGTTCGATCATTTGAAGGGGGCAACAATGTTCTTGAAGATTGATCTGAGATCTGGATATCATCAAGTACACATCAAAGATGAGGACATTTACAAGACAACTTTCCAGACCAGGTATGGGCATTATGAGTTAGTTTTAGTTCCATTCAGCTTGACTAATGCTCCAGCTACATTTATGCACTTGATGAATAGTGTGTTGTGTTTGTATTTGGATAAGTTTGTTAATGTGTTCATT
Organism: Pinus taeda; assembly: GCA_000404065.3. Lineage (NCBI taxonomy): Eukaryota > Viridiplantae > Streptophyta > Pinopsida > Pinales > Pinaceae > Pinus > Pinus taeda. Next base: position 26,559 of record APFE030388647.1, on the reverse strand, counting down.
GATGCAATATTGGTATATTCTAAAAACGAGGAAGAGCATGCCAAGCATTTAGTAACAACGTTGAGGTTATTAAGAGAGTATTAGTTGTATTCTAAGCTCAACAAGTGTAGTTTCTTTCAAACTGAGGTACATTACTTGGGGCATGTTGTCTCCCAAGAGGGCATTGAAGTAAATCCAGAGAAGATAAGGGCCATCATGGAATGGGTAGCTCCTAAGAATGTGGATGAGGTGAAATCTTCCATGGTGTTAGCAGGCTTTTATAGGAGGTTCATCAAGAAATTCTCACAGATTGCTTATCCTATTACATCAATGTAGAGGAAAGGTAAGATTTTTGAATGGAAAAAGGTGTGGCTAGTTTTGAGCATCTTAAGTAGTTGTTGGCGCATGCACCAGTGTTAAATATTTCAGATCGAGACAAAGAGTTTGTAGTATGCACAAATTCTTGCAAGAGAGGACTTGGTGGAGTCCTTATGTTTGAGTCAGGGAAACTAAATGGGCACGAGAAGAACTACCTGACTCATGATTTGGAGCTAGCAGCGATCATACATGCATTGAAGATGTGGAGGTACTATCTTCTGGGAAGGAGGTTTTTACTGATGAGTGATCATATTGGGTTGAGGTATTTGTTTGACCAATCGAATCTAAACATCAGTCGGCTATATGGTTTCCCACGATTAGTGAGTTTGACTTCAAGATCAGGTACATCAAAGGTAAAGAGAACAAGGCGTAATATTCTCTTAGCAGACGGATACAAGTAAATCACTTAGCAACTATGAGCTCCTATGGGACAGGCTTATAAGATAGGATCTTGCAGGCAAGTCAACAAGATGTCAGGTATATAGAGATTGTGCATAGGTTGCAACAGAGTATAGGTATAGGTACATGTGATGGTACAGTTACAGGTACATGTAATAGTATAGGTACAAGTACAAGTACAAGTAGTGGTACAGGTATAGGTGCAGGTGCACCGGATGTGGATTATTGCCTTACAGTAGATGGACTGGTTAGATTCAAAGACAGGATATATGTTCCATACAATAGTGAGCTCAAGAAAGTGATCTTGAGGGAGTTTAATGTGAAACCATATTTGAGTCACCCCAATTATCGAAACACATTGACTGCAGGGAAGAAATTCTATTATTGGTCAAATTTGAAGAAGGATGTAGTAGAGTATGTGGCTAGGTGTTTTGATTGTCAGCATGTGAAGGCAGAATGTAACCACCCAGGTGGACTACTACGACTGGTTGTGATTCCAGAATGGAAATGGAAATTCATTTCCATGGACTTCGTCACTGATTTGCCTAGGATAGCGAGACAACATGATTCCATCATGGTTATTGGAACATGTTGACAAACATCATGCCATTCATTCTAGTGAAGTCTATTTTCTAATATAGCGATGTAGCACAGATATTCATCATATATGTGTTCATATTTCATGGTGTTTCAAAGAATATTGTGTCAGACAGGGATGCGAAGTTCACTTCCAAGTTTTGGAAGGAGGTATTTGTATGTTTGGGCACAGAGTTGGCCATCAGTACAACTTATCATTTGCAGACAGATGGACAGACATAGAGGATCAACAAGATATTGGAGGACATGTTGAGGATGTACGTGATGCATCAACAACAAAAGTTGGAAGAGCACCTTCCATTGGTAGAGTTAGCTTAAAATAATGGGTATCAGGTTTCTTTGAATATGAGTCCATTTGAGGCATTATATGGGTGGAGTTGCAATATTCCCATGAGTTAGAGTGATCCAGTTAACAGGGTGTTGATTAGACTAGACATGTTGGCAGACATGGAACATGAAATGTAGGTAATCAAGTAGAATCTAAAGGGAGCAGAAGATAGGCAGAAGATCTATAAATATAGGAACAGGTTGTTCAAGGAGTTCCAGGTTGGGGAACATGTGTACTTGCGCATCAAACAGAGGAAGAGCTCCTTACAGATTGGATCACGTGCCAAGCAAGAACCACAGTTTTGTAGACCCATCAATATCATTGAGAGGACTAGACCATTAGCCTAGCGAATTTTATTTCCTCCAACAGTAAAATTCCATGATGTTTTCCATGTGTCATTTCTTAAGAAGTATGTTAGAGATGCTAATTATGTGATTGACTGATTTGTATTCCAAGTGGAACCAGATGGGTAATTCCAATTGAAGCCTCAATGTATATTGTAGAGAAAAGTGTTCATGCTCTGAAACTAAGAAATCGAGTAAGTTAAGGTGCAATGGAAGAACTTTGGGCTCGATGAAGCTACATGGGAGATGGCAGATCAGATGCAGGCTATGTTTCCTTCCTTGTTTTCTAGTTGAGGTAAAGCAGTTTTGATATGGTGTTTTGGTATCTGTCTTGGTATATGTTTTGGTATATGTTTTGGTGATGTTTCTATATGTACATATGTATATGGATGTAAATAATGCCATGAGATATGTTATAAATCTCTAATAAGCGGTATGGGTGTCATGTCATTATGATGTTAAGTTTGTTATGTTTTCATGTTAGTTTTCTTCTTAGCAGGTTGATCATTGTAAATATGGCATCAAGCTAAGTTATATAGCTCCATTAGTAGTATATTTTTCTTATAGAAATTTTGTGGTTATATGTGTTGTTGAACACCAAGGATAGAGTTCCCCCAAAGGGGAGGATTCTATAACAACCCTAGTGAAAATTCCATGTAATAAAAGTTAGTAAAGGAAAAATAATAACCACAGTTGATGGGACACTTACTCCAAGTTGAATGTTGGGAAAGACATCCTAGTGTGGGTGTTCATTGATTATTAATGACTAAGGAAATTGGCAAAGGAAAATAATGGAAAATGAAGAAAATAGAAGTCTCATTCATAAAAAGTCTTCTAAGAATGAGTTGGTAACCTTTTGTCAGTTCAGTTTTGGAGATCTCTCATTATTCTCCCTCTCTCTCTCATACTCTTGGATACTTAGAGTTTTCTTGGAGCACTCTTGGAGGGTGTGCCATACTTGGATTTTTGGAGCAGGAAGGAAATGGAAGAGCAGGAAAGCATAAGAGGACATCGGTATCAGCAGCTACAATGGACTTTTCTTGTAGGTACCAAGTTGCATGTATGTTTTCCTCACTAGTTTTGGCATGCATGACATATGCATGTGGTTTGTTGGTTGTGATTTTTCATTGGCATGGAGGATGGTCGAGATCGATAGTGGATTGCATAGCCTTGACATCTACTAGATAGTCAAGCTGATTGTGAATTTGTTTTCCTTTTTTTGTTTTTGTTGGTTCTCATGTTTCCTTAGCTTGGGTTGAGTTATTACTCTTGGAAGCCCTAGTTGGACAAACACCTCTAGAAACCTTGTAATGAATTGGGTTGAGTTACTAGTTCTGAAAGCCTTGGTTGGAAAAATACTCTAGAAGCCCTTAGTGGGTTGAGTTACTAGTCTTGGAAGCCCTGGTTGGACAAACGCTCTGGAAGCCTGATATTTGTGGGCTGAGTTACTAGTCCTGGAAGCCTTGGTTGGACAAACACTCTGGAAGCCCTGGAAGGCTTGGATAGAAACCAATTTAATGATGGCTTTGTGATGTTCAACTATGAGGTGGAATCATTGTTTGATGGTTTGAAGTGGATGGCCTCTGGAAGCCCTGAATGGTTTTGGATTGATGTGTATTTATGAGATCCCATATTCATGCTTGGAATATGGCACGAGAATGAATGGCTGAAGAGAGATTTGGCTCAGCCATTTGATAGTTGGGTGGAACATGGAAGTCCCATCCTAGTTTGGATTTTTCATCATAAATATGAGGTTATTTCTCTTTGTAAATCTATGAATATTATATTGTTTAGACATGGTTTATATGGCTATGATTTCATTGAAATTTATATTGCTATTATGCTGATTATATATATGTTTTATGACAATAGCTATGTATAGATCTCATCATGTTTTTACTGGTAAATGAATGAACAATATATCTATGACCTAATGGATGAAATGGAAGTTGATGTGTTGAGGCATCAATGCTTCCTAGCGATTCTCAACTAAGTATGAGACCCCTATACTTAGATCTGTTATTTACACCTATATATTACAAATTCGTGATATGTTTGACGAAATTCCTGTCATGGCTAGTATGGGTCCAATCAAGGTCTCATTCAATTGATTGCATTTGGACTATCATTTCATTGTTATTTTACTATTCTGAAGATGTGATTCAATTCTGGGTAGTGACCTGGCCTCTAGGTCTGAAAAAGTGGCTCAAATCTTAGGGGCATTGGCACAACACTGTGTAAAAGAGTCCATGGATGCTAGTTTGCAAGCCTATGAGAGCATCTAAAGGTACCTAGATGCTGGCATGCCCATAGCATGAGAGCGTCTAGAGGTCAAGTGGTTCAAAGCTTAGAGGGACCTAGGGGCTAGTTGGCAGAAAGGTTGGATTAGTTCTTGAGGGTCCTAATGTTGATGTTGAATGTTTGTATGGTGTGTTTCCATTGGTTCCACTTACTTAACATGAATTAGGAGGTTGAATCATATCATAGTGACCTCTTGTCGCATGTTTACCCTGGCTGGTCGGTTGCTTGGGTAGATGTGGGAGGATGGTGTTATAGAATCATACCAAAAGAAAATTTCTTTCACTCCAACCTTGGTGACTTGACTCAAAGTCCAAGTGATATGAGAGAACCCCAACACGAACCTATGGTAGAAATTGGCAAGACCTAGAAAGCTGCAGAGCTCTATTAGAGTGGTTGGGGTTGGCCAATCCTGAATAACTTGTATCTTAGTTGGGTCGACATCCACACCTTGATGTACCCCAGATATTGAACCTGGGTCATACCAAAAGTGCATTTCTCCAGATTGGCATACAATTTGCGTTATTGTAGGGTTTGGAGGACTTTTCGAATATGGTGGAAGTGTACTTCCCAACTCTGGTTGAAGATCAGGATGTTGTCCAAATACAATACCACGAATGAGTTAGTGATGGCCTATAAGATGTTTTCCATCAAACTCATGAAGGTTGCAAGGGCACTTGTCAACCCGAAAGGCATGACCAGCTATTTGAAAAGGCCCTCCTTAGATTTGAAGGCAATATTCCACACATCAATGGGTTTGATTGGCACTTGGTGATAACCAGAATTTAAGTTAATATTAATGAAATATCCCCCCCCCCCTCTTAATTTAGTCTATAAGGTCATCAATCCATGGGATTCAATACCTATTCTAGATAGTGATCTTAATCAGCACCCGATAATCAATACAAAGTCTCCAAGTCCCATCCTTATTCTGTACCAGCACAATCGGGCTCCCACAGGGTGATGAATTTGGCCTAATTTGCCCTTTCTGCAACAACTCCTGAATCTACCTCTTGATTTCATCATTCTCGTAAACAGAGAATCGATAGATCAACATGTTGGCTAGCAGTGCCCCCTATGTTAGGTCAATGGAGTGCTTGACCTGACAATGTAGAGGTACCCCCGTGGGTGAGGTGAAGATGTCTCTGTATTCCTTAATGACCTTGTCCATCTACTATTGTCGTGTGGAGGAGTCCTATCTAGAGGTCGTGGATGTGGCCATAATCTTCTTCTTTCTCTAAGGGGGAATCATAAGGAATATAAATTTCTTGGTTTGGGAAATGATCTTACTACCTTGCTTCACAAAGATCAAAGAGATGCTGATAGGCGATGCTACCTCTGGTATCATGTATAACTTATCTCCCAAATAAATAATAATAGTATGATGCATAGACTCATACACAAAATGATGCTTCCACAAATATGGTTTGCCTAATAATGCATCACATACTTCAAGAGGAGAAAAATCATATAATACCTCATCTATGAAGGGCTTAATGTTGTAGGGAAGGCGACACTTCTAATTGACTTGAATATCACATCCTTGGTGAATCACCCTGATCGCATACGATTGTGGGTGTGGTGTTGTCGATAAGCCCAACTACTTCACGACTTCTATTGAAATGATTTTATCTGGGTTCCATTGTCAACAATGAACTGCAATGAAGAACCCTTCACACACATTATTGAGTGGAAGAGCCATTCCCCCTCCACTAGATCTTCGGGCTCAATCTTTTGGACCTTAGTGGTGGTGACGGTGGAAATGGGATCCATCGATAATTGTCTTCCCTTTATCATTTCCCTTGTCATGTTTTGACTTAGAGTTGGAACATGCATCTAATTCAAACTCTTTCAGTTCGACCACCAATGAATGCTTGGCTCGACACTCATTTGTGTTATGAGTGGGGCTCTTATGGAACTCACACCATTTCCCTATGTCCTTCTTTGTCTTCGTGGTGTTTTTATTTGCTTGCAGCTTCGAAGGGTTGTCCTGGGTCATCCCGCCTTGGCTTTGTCCTTTTTCTACGGTTTGGGGGCACCTTTCCCTTGATTCAGATTCACATATCCAAAGTATCGCTTCTTCTATTTAATTTTTTTCTCGATCTTGACAACATATCGATAGGCAGTGCCAAGCGAGGAGATGTCCAGGAACTCCATCTAATCCTAGATATACTTGTGTAGACAGTCGCAGTACTTGAGTACCAATTGTTGCTCAATATCCTTAATACTCAACTTCATGCGAACGGTATGAAAAATATTTGTGAAATTTGGCACATCTTGGTCCCTTCCCTGCCACTGGGTGGTCCACTTTATGTATTTACCTTCATAGCTCCCAACAGGGTAATATTGTTCCTTGATGGAATCTCAGAAAGAATTCCAAGTGGGTGCAATTAAAAATAGTGAGGGTTCACTCTCGTCCTTTTGTTCACAATAGGTTTCCCACCATTCCTTAACATAGGGGTGACTTTGAGGAGTGCAAAAGTAATATTTTCTTGATTGGAAAAGTCATGAATAGAAAAAAGTAGAAATCCTTCGAATAGATTTAACCATCTATCTACGACATCTGCATCTATTTGGCCTTCAAATATGGGAATGTCAAAGTTGACTTGTACCTTAAAGGGAGTGGTACCTTCGTATTGGCTACTGGATGAAGATGACTCACCTATGGGTAGTCACGAAAGCATATGGGAAAAGTTATCCATCATTGCATTCCTCTATTGCTTGAGGGCTTCCTTGAGCAATATTTTAAAAGGATATCCTACTCTCTCATATTTATTTTCTTCTTTCATGGGAGTCGTTAGGGTTTGTGAGGATGGTCTTGCAAAGGTTCAACCAATTCGGGCCCTAACTCCTTATAACCCGACCTTGTTAAGGACATGCAAAGAAAAATAGAGAAAGAGAAGACATCTCTAATACCATTGATCCAAACTTATGCAGGAACACAACATAATACAAATATAAACATAAACACTGAGATGCATCAAAAATAAAACTTAATTTCATTAATATCAAAGAACTAAAATATTCTTACATACAAAATGGCAATAAACTAGCTCAGGCGATGGTAGCTTATATCCAATAAGAGATGTGGTAGCTACATGCCTCTGAACTGTGTTACAATGAGGCTCAAGGACCTTTTTATTATTGAACAACAAGTGAAAACCCTAACCAACCAAAGCCCTAACCCCAAGAGATGGAATGACAAGAGTTTGTGGGCCCCATTTGGGGTTAGTTAGGCAACAAACTTCCTGGGGTCATAACTTCATCATATGATCTTCATTTGGTACACATAATACCTCGTTGGAAAAATCTCTCTAAGTATTATAGGATTTTCCACAAACCCCTATTGATGGCTATAGACCTATTGAGGACCTCAAAAGAAATCGTTTAAGGGGTCAAAACAACTCTAGAAGTTCAAAACCCGAAAAATTGCTAAAAATAGTAAATGTTTCTATAATCAAGGAAACATATGAAACCAACTGGAGGTCTAGGTGGAAAGGGCAGGTGGCTACCAATATCCATCTAGATCAGGAAAAGGGTAGAAACATCGTCAGGCAGGAAGTTTCAGAATATTTGGACCAGATGAAGCAAATTTCTACCAAAGAAGACTTGGGGATTAATAGACACGCCATACAAAAGTATATTGGTGGCCCTGATAAAATGAATGCTATGTTGTTCTTATTAAAGAAGGAGACACAAATCGGTTCCAAAATTGTCTTCCCAAAGGCAATGGGAGTTAGATTATGTTATCAGTCTAATCGTCTTGCAAAGTTTTAGGATAATATCGCACAATAGAAAGCTTGGAATCACTATGTAACTGAGGATTTACAAATTAAAGTTGATGAGCTATAGTTTCCTCAAACTCAAGCTTGATGTGTCTAGTTTTCTTATTAGGCTTTACCCATTTTTGTCCCATAGGGGTTTTTGTATTATTGTATTTGAAATAAATATGTAAGTGTAAGTCCAAGTGTCAATTGTGGAATGTGAAAATTCATTGGTTAGGAAAAGACAAAAGAAGTGAAAGAGTCATGAGGGAAGCTCAAAGGTCATAAAGGGAGATGAAGAGTCATCCCATTTGTTATAAATAAAAAACTCATAACTCAATCATAGGGCTTGGAACTAAAGGCTTGGAAGCTTTGTTTTGGAGCCTTGGCTTCTCTAGAGTATCATAAGAGGAATACCATTCTTTGGAGAAGCAAGTGTTGGCTTCATGTTCCATTATTGGGGCTAGTGTCTTGTCAATGTAATTGTATGCCTTGAACTTTCACTCTATAATACAAGCTTAGAGTCGGCATGCCTTCATGCATATGTCGTGGATGTAGTAATATTATTATTTATATACTTGTGATGTATTTTGTTTCACTTACTCTAATACTAATGAACTAATTTGTTTTCTTTAGTATGAATCCTGTTGGATGTGTGATGTTTATGTTATTGTGAACATTGTTATCTTGTGAACTATTTTGCATGTTAACTTATGATTCTTTTGTATTGCTTGTGCATCTCTTCTAATTTAGTATTATTACTTGCTTCTAAGGGGCTCACTTATTTCCCTTCGACGTGTTAGAACCTCTCATGCATTACATTGATACTTCAAAAAGGTTATACACTTTTTGTCATCAAAGTTATGTATATATCATACTATGTGTTTATTGTAGTGAAAGCGCATATTTAAAACTACCACTTTGGAAACTGATTGTTTTCTGGTTAGGGCTCCTACTCCAAACATTGTGGGGTCTAATTGGGACTTCACATCGGGGAGACCCTATACCACGTTGGTGGCTTCCAAAACCATCAACAATCCTCTAGGTATATCATAATTGACACTCTTGTAGCCACTTCGAAGGGGGAGGTGGGGTTGGGAGGCACATTATATTTATACCACTCACCTAGCATGAGACCTATCATTGTGTCACAATTGATGTATTAGACAATTGGTGATAGATGAATGATATCCAAGGGGCATCATGTAAGCATGACCCAATCCTAGCATGAATGTTGTTTATGGGGGATATGTTTTTTCCTACTAGTTCCCTCACAAACAACATTCGTTTTAGGGTGGCTTCATGCCTAATCAAAACCCTTATGGATAATTTTCATCTATCACCAACAACCTTGTCTACTAATCATCTCACTATGATGGGTCCCAATTTGGATGAGTTGTACAAATGTAAGGCCCCACCTTCCCCCAAGTGGTTGTCAATAAGTCATCTATGATAGCCTCAGAGGATGTTGACAAAACTTCAGGGAATTCAAACATGTAACTCAAAAAAATATGGTAAGAGATCAATAAATATGACTATTTTTTCCTATAAATGGTTTAATAAAATATTTTTATCTAGATATCTCTCAGAGGTGATTAAGAGAGTGTCCTAGATCATTTCGACTACTATAAATGCAATTGTAAGCAAATAACCAATTAACAAAGTTTATATTATATGTGTCACTTTCCATGAAATTAAACAAAATGCAATTTTGAGACTAGACTAAGTGGTATAATGATAGGTTCCAAATCAATGATTTTGTTTATTCAATTGGATCCAGTCCCCTTCACTCGACATCAAGGTGTAGTTTCCCCACTAACTCTACTCTCATATATCTACATCTTATTTGCATCATTTTCTTAGGAACCTTGAAGTACCTCTCACTATATCCCTATAGAATGTTTAGTACCAATATCTAATATGTAAATTCCACCTCTCATATATTTGTGAACATGTTGTATAGCAGGAGAAAAGGTTGTTTAGTTTCCACGAGATATCATTTTTAACCCTACAATTTTATTGTGATTTCAGATTGAGGATTCCATGATCTTTCAAGTTTGTAACATCCTTTGTAAGTATCATTAGTCTTGGAAGAGATGTTGTAATGTCCTGTTATGTTATGTTATCTAAACATTTTAACTTGGTCAAATTACATAAAAATAAAACAAAAATGCATAATAAAATAAATAAATAAATAAATTATTATAATTATTAATGATTAATGATTATTAGTAATTTAACCAGCCTAGATCTATCTTAACTCATGATCTATCAAGCATGGAGAGGGATCAAATCTCTCAAGGTGCAAACCATTCCTCTTTTTCACTAAAAAAAGAAGTTTGCACCTTGAAAGATTTAGTCCTTCTAGCACTTGCTAGGTCTAGAGTTAAGATAGATCTAGACTAGTTTTATTCTATTTTCTTGTGATTTGGATCACATCTCTAGCTGAGAAAACAAATTATTCACCAAACCACTCAAACTAAAATCCTTTGACATGTTTTTATATTTATTATTAATAAACATAACATCTTTTTATTTAATTTAAAATTTATTAGTTTATTTCAATTTTGCATTTTTATGTTAATTTTTTTAAGTTACAAAATTATTATTATATTTAAAACTATTTTTAAAAATCCCGGATGTGGGTGAATAAATGCATTGTCATAGTGCAACAAAAAAGGGACGGCAAGTGGTGAAGCCAATTATTCACCCACGATTCCTTCCAGAACTCTACCACAGGAATTTATGGAGATTTATTGTAGTGCACGAGACGAGGTAGACTTGCTCTGTTGATTAAGATGACGCTCTCAGATTGCTTCCCCCATACTCATTCTCCTTTGAATCTTATCTATCTCCCTAATGTTGTAGAGCTGAGCCTACGCACGACATTAGGGAGAAGAGGCCAGCCTAATTTGGACAAGAATTTCATTTCTCACACAAACTCCTTCATAGCCTACGCTCTGATACTTCAGACCTTAACCTTGTCACTGATCTGAATACCTCTACTCCTTCGGCCCCCTCCAGCAATTCCACCCCTATTGTCGCCCCTCCTCGTCCCAGTTTATCCCATTCAAGCCAATTTAGCATGCCTTGGTTGCGCCATCGTATGCACTGTCGGAGGGGTGGTAGAAGAGGTAGAGTAATTCGGCCTCCATCCCAGTCCCGCTTGGAATCTACCCCTTATGCTGCTTCTTCCCCCTCTTCTGCAACTCACTTCACAAGACAAGGATGTGCACAGACATCAGGTTTATGGCATGATGTAGAGGCTCCTCAACCTCCTAGCCATTCAACCCAATTTTAGGTTCAGTGTACTCTTGAAAAGTCGTGCATAATTGCCACAATTTCTGTAGCATTCAAAGAAATACCTCAAATCACGTTTGCCCTAGCTAGTCATATCCCGAAGAAGATAGTTGCAGGCAAAAGGAAAGCCCCTGGCATCAGCTCAGGGGAACGTAGAACTCAAGAGGTTGCTCCAGAATGCAAAGGTGCAGATCATGGAGGTAATACCTCAACCGGATCCAAGACAATGGAGGAAGTGCCGAAAGTTCAACAAGTTGCGAAGGATGAGATGGAAGAATACAGATGTTTGATCATCTCCTCACTCCAACGACACATTGTCGTTCCAAGCTTACCCTCCTGTCAGGTCATGAGCTCATAGATTCCCATATCAGTGGTCCATTTTGTCATTTCCTTTGTGAAAATGTTGGCAGCGGTCTATTTTGTTGATTACTGTATGCAATTGTTGTTAAATTTTAATATGAAGTCTAATAAACTGTTTCGGGCTGTAACCCTTGCATGGGCAGCAAACATTTCAATTTTGGACTGGTTTCCCCATTGCGGGCAGTCACTTTTAGATATAGGTTGTTAAACATAGCTTATTTTGAGATATGAACTGTAGAGGTCGGTGCCTTCTTGTGCCATTTTGTTATATCAATAGATTTAGACATATTTAGAAAGAAAAAAAAAAATTAAAGATGTGGTTGTTTTCCATAATTATTATTTAATTTATTTTTTTACTTAAGGTTAACAAAGAATAATTTTATTTTAAAGTTGTGATCAAATTAAACACCAAGACGGTTTATAAAATATCAATATAAAACTAATAATATGCAATTCCTTTAATATAAGATAATATATTCTAATGTAATATATTATATAAATATATATATATATATATATATATATATATATATATATATATAGTAGTTAAAATTCATTAAAATCAAAATGAATTTATTATATCTTAACAAAGATGATTAAGGTAGTTTAGTATTTGTCACTTATATTAGAAATCGTGTTCCAAGAAAAATTGTAAATTCATATATGAAGTGGAAAATTTGATTTCCTACTAAAAGGATAGGATTTGCATTAGTTTTGGTTCGTAGTAACCACTATTAATGTAGATTTTTCTATAGATTCATAGCTCATGTAATGTACTAAAACACACGACAAGAATCTACTCTACTCTTTAAACAACGGAAACCAATAGATCAATGAAAACAATAATCGACAAGAGGAAGATAATCAAAGACACATTACACAATTGTTTCTCTGGGGAAATCCACTGCTAAAAACCCCAACTATCTATTGAATTAATAAAAAATCTGAGTGATAATACAAAGCTTGTTCTCACTAGAACAATTCCTACACAAGTATGATCAACTCTCTGCTTCACAAGCCCACTCTAGCCAACACTTAACTAATTTTTGTTGTCTGCCAAGCCCCTATTTCCTTTCTCAATTCCTATGAGGATTAGCCCATATTTAATTGGAAATCCTTCTTTCATAACTACGCTTTCCAAAACTAGTTCCTTTTCTGATTGCATGCATGACCTGTACAACTCCGATCATTCTACAACTGATGGTACATTATCCCTGCACTCTAGTCTCAACTGTGTCTTTCTTTGAACTGACATGCATGAGTTTCTTATGAGGGAATATTCAGTTAGCTGGAGTAGCACCGAGGATGCACCAGTGCACCAACTCACTACTAGACCTCTACTAGTTCCACAAACAATCAGAACTAGTTTAATTGTCTATAACTCATTGAAACTGAGTTATCTAATTACAACTCAAATAAATATATACATGACTACAATAAGGACTTCCAAATCGAAATTCATAGGCCAATTAAGTTAATTAAACTTAATTAACTATTTACAAGTTGCTATGAGAATAGAATTCAATTTTAATTCACAGTTTAATTCAAGGAAAAATTAAACTGGAATTTCTTGTTTCCATTTCTCAACACTCCCTCCCAACAAGAAAGGGATTATCAACTACCCTGATCCTGTCTCTGTGAAACTTGAATTTACATCTTGACAACGCTGTCAAAATGTCATCATATTGCTTCTCCATGGGAATGTACTCGAACAACATTATCCACCTCAATAGACAATCTCGAAGATGATAATATCATATATAAATATGCTTGGACCGATCATGGAAAACTAGATTTTCAGAGAGTTTGATACAATTATGATTATCGCAGTAAATAATAGTTTGATCCATTTGTTGACCAAACAAACCAACCAGGATCTTCCTCATCTAGATGTCCTGACATGCTTCCTGACTTGTAGCCATGTACTCTGCCTCTGACGAACTGAGTGCAATCGATCTATGTTTCCTATTGTACCAAGAAACTACTGCTGACCCAACAGTGAAGATCCCTCCTGATGTACTCATCCTGTCAGATGGAATCCTTGCCCTATCTGCATTGGTGAAGCCTTGAAGCTGAAATCCCTCTATCTTTCTATACCACAATCCATACTGAGTAGGTCCCTTAAGGTATCTCAACACATGTGTTGCTGCCTTCCAATACAGCTTTGTCAGCCTAACCATCGCTTGACTAATCCGGCTAACAACATAGCTCATATACAGTCGTGTTTTCACCAAATAAATGAGTGAACCCATAATCTTCTTGTAACCAATAACTTCCACTACTTCCCCTGAAGTAGCATCCTCCTTCCTCTAGTTACTTGCTAGAGGAGTCTCCATGGGTTTGCTTCTCTCCATGTGAAACCTCCTGAATATCTCATTAGCATACTTTCCCTAAGACACAAATAATTCCCCATCACCCTGCTATACTTCCATGCCCAGAAAGTAATGCATGAGCCCCATGTCCTTCATCTCAAACTCTCTTGCAAGATCCTCCTTACAACACTTGATCAGCTGATCATCACCTGTCAAAATCAAATCATCGACATATAACACAATGATCAACAATTTACCTTCCACCACTATGTGGTACAAGTCCGCATGCGCTTCACTCTTAGGGAATCCCAACCCGGTGAAGTGGCTATCGATCTTGGTGTACTGATCATGGGATGCTTGCTTCAGCCCATACAACTCTCCCTTGAGCCAGCACACATGCATGTCAAAATATTTAGGTTGCTCTATGTACACCTTATTACATAGTAAAATGTCATTGTCTCCTTGTCAGTCTCCCTACTGTGTCATGAAATCAAATCCATCATGCTCATGCTCTCTGAAATGGCCAAAAACCCTCTTTACCTAAGTTTATTGGATCATCGCGACTGTTATTGAAATAACCACGCTGACTGGCGGATGACAGTGTAATTGGTACACTGCCAGCGCGGAAGCACACGGGTTTTCCGCGTTGGCTGAATTTCATAGCCATCGCACCCTCCGCTTGTATTAGATCGCGCTGACCAGACCTCTTCTGTTATTGAGATGCGATGCCAGCGCGCCAGTCCTGTTATGCACCCGCGCTGATCCTGTTTGGGCGAGTTTGTTCTAACAGCCAGTCTTCCATATGACTCCAGACCTGGTTGTTGGCTTTGTAAAGGTTGCCCTCCTTTCTATGGCATGTTTGTTCACCTAATGACCCGCCTTTCTTGGGGATAAGCTCATCCTTTCACTATTCATGGAGACTCCTTCTCCTATATAAGCCTCCACCATTGCCATGAGCAGCTAGTTTTTGACATATAGACTTTGACATAGAGGAATTCATAGTGCTTTAGTGCTGCTCTTAATAGGCATTTGGTGTGTTGAGTGTGGATTGCTAGGGAGCTTAAGGAAGGTGGTGAAGTCTTGTTGCCTTATGTGAGAGAGAGAGTTGTTTGTCTTGGGAGATCTACCTTCAAGGGTGAATGCTTATGAGACTTGCTGGCTGGACCCTCTAGAGAAGGACTCAGCGTCAGAACATTGGTTGTACCTTTCTCTATTTTTCATTAATAAAAGATAGATGACTACTGTTATGGTTCCATTCTCATTTGTCTTATAATGGTTAATGTGAATTACATCCTTTCTGACTGATGTATAGTTGCTTTTACTAGATTTTACGCTCGTGTTTGTCTTTTCTTTGCTTGTGCAGGTGTCCGCCCACGAGGATAGTGGAGGATCGTGACCGGCCGGAGTGAAGGAGCGAGAGTGGCATCTATTCATCAAACATAGCGCTGGAATCCAAGTAGGTGTTCATTACCCACTTTGTAATTTCAATTAGGAACTTGCAGAGTAGCATTGATTGATTGTTGCTAGACCCGTTCTGGGCTAGTAGGGATGGCCTCTATCCGTAGAGGGGATTTACCTCTCCAACAATTTGGCGACTCCGTTGGGGATCGTTGCTTGTGTCTTTGTTGTTCATCCTTGTTTTGAGTTTGATTGTCTCTCTCTTGTCAAAGATTGGGGATTAGTTCTCTGTTTTTGGTTTCCTGGTTCATCCTGGAAAATGCTTTAATTGTTTTAAAAGGTTGTTGCCTTGGTTTGGGAGTTTTTGGTTCAATTCTGCTTGTTTTTTAGCCTCAGCGCGGTTTATTTCAGAACAGTCGCGCTGACATCACACATCTGTTTCTTTGCTTTCCCTGTCATCGCGCTTGTATATTTAACAGTCACGCTGACCTTGTTTTCGAGCCAGCACCCTTTATCCGTGTCCTTCCGCGCTGACAACGCAAAGTTGCTATGGGCGTTGTCTTGTCATCGCTTTGTTGCTGAGGGTCACCCGCGCTGATCCTGTAGAATTCATTTTTGTCCAAATTTGCCTCTTGAACCTGTTAGTTTGACTGTCCCCTGCTCTTTCCACTTGGTTTATGACTTGTTTTATTTTTTCTGAGCTGTGACGCACTTGCTTGCGAAACCTTGTTCCGCAAGGGTTTGTTTATTACTTGTTTCGGTTTTTGCAAAGCCTTCCTTTTCGCTTTCCCTGCTTGGTTTGCATTTTGCCTTAACTTTTACAGTTGCTGGAGTGTGTTGAATCGTCGTTTGTCTGGTTTTGAACTCTTATCCTCCGGGTGTTTGCTTTTCTCCATTGATTTCACACTTAAGCCCTAGGGCATCTAGGGGCCATGTGTGTGTCAAGCCTTCCGTTTGGGATCTTGTGTTCTTGTTTGACCGGCCAACTTCAGATTTGTTTTTCACATTTGCTTGGTGATTGTTGAAATTGTTTTGGTTGTGTTCTGAGTGACTTGCTTTCCTCCTTTGAATTCCTTTTTGTCTTGTTGAGCTTAGATCACATAGATCATAAGCCTTTGTTTTCCTTTGATTTGGGAAACTGGTTTTTAGTGTCTTGGGAACTTTCTTGTGTTTGCTTTGAGTAATTTCATTTCTTTGCTTGATCTAGTTGTCTCTCAAAATCATTTTTTAAAACACTTTTGTGCCATTGAAAAGAAAAGCAAACTAGCATCTTTTGCATTTAATAGTTAAAAGGAAAAGGACATTTCGTTGATTTGTGTTTTCAAAAAGAAGAAGTTTCATTTCCTTGTTGTTAATTGCATTAGGTTGTTTGATTGCTTGTGTTCGTTTTGTTTGATTGAAAAATTCCTAACCTTCTCATAGTTAGAATTCATCGAACGAAATGATGTTCTTTGGCATGTAGTTTGCATATAAGTATTTTTGAGAGATCATATGGTAGGACCTGAAATCAAAACTTAATTCAAGATCAACCATAAAATAAACCAATTTATCTAAAAATGCATTGGAACTTAACGCAAATATCTAGAGGTCTAGGCTAGAGACGTGCTCCGGCGTCGTTAAACCTAGTCACTCTTATTTTCGCATTAAGGTTGGGTGATTCCTCCTAGTGTGATTCAATTGTGGTCTAGCACGGATTTGGGCTCCCACGTACCGTCGCGTATATATGGGGAGACTCCACTAGGTTTGCATCCTTTATCCATAGGAAGCCGAGTCTATCGCCTTGTGAACCGTAACGCACCGAACACAGCATTTGGGAAGATTGACTGCAGTACGGAAAGTCCTTGGTTCTCATATGATTGCCAAGGTGTATAAGAAGTTTTACGGATTGCTTGGTAAACCTTTTGCTTAGAATATCCAGAGCAGTCACTTTTGATCCTTTTCGGACTCCCTAAAAGAAAAGGTGTAAGTGAGCGTCTTGTCACTTCGTGCTCATTAAACATTCGAAGGAGATAGAGTCATCTTTTAGTCCTTTTCTCGACTCTCGAAATATGAAAAGGTCAAGTTCAGTTCCTGTGTCTTAAAAATTCATTTGGCCACAATAACTTTACCTGGTTAGATCTTGTGCGCGTTTAGTTTTGAGTAGGTTTTTATCGTTAGCTTGCTTAGGGTCTTTGTTTGGTCATCCTGGTGGATCCATCAACTTCGTCTTCTATCCCAAGTGACGAAGGGTCTCCATCTTCTGTTGCCCCTGAAACTCCGGTCTGTGACGCTCTTCCCATTGTTCCGAGCATCCAACCATTGAATTCTCGAGCTCCAGAAGATGATTTCTACGAGTTCTTTTACAACCCTATTTGGGAGCCCTCTGACGAGGATTTTCCTGCCACTCCTGTCGGCGCCCCATCTCCGATGGCTTCTTCCGATATGGGCGACACTTCTCCTGTGTCGAGTGGCTCGTCCGTTATGTCGAGTATAGATACTCCCATCCCGGCGACGTCCCCCATCATCTCTACACCCTACACTATTATGTCTTTGGGTGTCACGGTGCCAGCGCGCTACAGATCTTTGAGGGATGCTATGAACTCAGCAGCTTCCTCTTCTGTTTGGGATCAAAACATCGTCCCTACGACAGGACCGTTTGTTTCCCAAGTCCGCCATACTGCTGTTACGGCAGTCCCCTCCAACCCGACCATTTGTGTCGCGGCGTCAACTCCAGTTATCAGTACCATCACAGCATCATCTGCTGTCACTTCTGCCGCAGGCCCATCTCGAGGTCCAACGCAGAGTGGTCAATCGTCACCTACTTCTAGAGTTGTGCACCCTGCAAGTGGTGCTCCTCCTGCTTCCGATCATATGACGGCAGAGGAGGCATATTTTCAATACTTGCGTAATGTCCATAACCCAGATGAGCAAGGCCCGTATTATGATCCTGAGAATCATTACTTGTTTACCTCCTTACCTGAAATACCTTATGATGAGATAACCGTTCCATTGAACGTGGCTTGGGGTACCACCGGCTATGGTGGCGGCCAGTACCATCCAAGACAAGGACAGCAAGGACCACCCTACCAGGGTCAACAGCCCTACTTGCAGCCTAATCATGGGCAGCAGTATGCTGGTCAAAATTACCCATGTCAACAGGGACAACCTTTGGTCTCTAGTGGTCCGGCTTTTACATATCTTGGGCAACCTTCTAAAAACCCAAGACAACCCAACGCCCAACAAAGTCAACCAGGTACCCAGCAAAGCTACCCTTCGGGGCAACCTTACGGGAACCAGGGACAACCTTACGAGCAGCAAGGTCAACTCGTAAACCAGCAAGGCCACCCTTCTGGGCAAGGGGGCCAACCTTATGTGCAGCAAGGCCGGCCTACCGCTCAGCAACCCTCTGGTCAACAAGGACAATCCTCAGTTGCGCAAGGGAAGCCCCTCACTCAGCAAGCTCGACCTTCTGGGCGAACAGGGCCTTCTCAGATCCGACCAGGACAACCTTCTAGCCAGACAGCTCAGCATGCAGGCGGGTACCAATCCCGACCTCCTCTTTCAGGTGGGTATCAATCCCAGCCTCCGTATTCAGGTGGGTACCAATCCCAACCTCCTTACTTAGGTGGGTACCAATCCCAACCTCCATACTCTGGCGGGTATCAATCCCAGCCTCCATATTCGGGCGGGTATCAATCCCAGCCTCCTTATTCTGGTGGGTACCAATCCCAGCCTCCCTATTCAGGTGGGTATCAGGCCCAGCCTCCTTATGCAGGTGGGTATCAATCCCAACCCTAGCATTCAGGTGGGTATCAATCCCAACCTGGTTATCAAATGCCGCCTGGTTCTCAGGCTCAGTATGGGTACCAGCAACCCCAGGGGCAAAATCAATATACCCCGTACCAAAATTACCAACAGCCGCAGGGTAATCCCTATCAAAATTATCAACAACCTGCTGGCCAGTATGGTAACCAATGGGGTGCTGGGGGGCATAATCAGCAACCTGGTTCTGCAAATAACCCCTACGGTCAAAATCCTTCTGGACAAGGCCTATTTGGGCCTGGCCCATCGGGAAAAAGGCAATGGGGGCAACCGGGAACTGGATGGAATTCTGGTTCTACTTCGTATCCGGGACAAATGTCTTTTAATCCGCAGCTACCATTCTTAGCGACGTTGGAACTACCCGATGTGTCAAAGTTGACGAATGATCCCATTCTGCACAACCCACAGTGGCCGCCAGTTCCAACCAAAATACCAAGTGACTGTCCCAAATTCGATGGGAAGGTCGGAGAAGACCCTCAAGCTCATGTGATGACATATCACTTATGGTGTTCGTCAAATTCATGGCTCGATGATTCGATTCGGCTTCGCCTCTTTCAGAGGACCCTCACTGGTTCAGCAGCTAAATGGTACATTGAGTTAACTCGAGCATCATTCCAAGATTTTAATTCGTTGGCTATGGCATTTTTGACTCATTTTCAGTTACCCATTCGGTATGAGACAGGGACTCACCTCCTTACATCTCTTAAGCAGGATACTGCTACACATATCTCCGATCATATTCATGAATGGAGAAGGCGTCGCAGGTTGATCAAGTTCTGGATACCTGATCAACTTCTTACCGACTGGTTTACAACTTCCTCTGTCCCCAAGATTGCACGGGACATCGCCATGGGAGCCTGTGTAACTGAAGAGCAAGCGATCGCGCGTGCTTAGTACCTAGACTTAGTTTATTCTCATTCTGGTACTTTGTATGAGTACTTGCCGGACGCCCCTAGGCTTGGTCCATCCAAGGCTCCACCCAAGCCATCTGTGGATGGAGTCATTGGCTCTGTAAACTAGGCCTCTAAAAAGTCATCGAACTCTGGGAAGCAAAAGTCCGTTGCATCTAACGAAAACACTTCCCAGGGTGTGTTAAATTCTGGTAACACTTCCGAGGTCAACGTCGTTCGATCCACCACGATGGGTAAGACCTCGAAAGGCAAGAAAAAGGAAAAGGGGAAAGGGAAGAATAAATCCGAGCAACCCAAGCAGGAATCCTCTAAACCTCCTGCTGAGGAAGGAGCTAAATGCAAACCTAAGTATCCTTGCCTCATTTGTGAGGAAGATCACTACACTAAGGACTGCCCTAGGCGGTCCGAAGTTAGTCGTTTGTTGAAGGGTGCTCCTGGGGTCCCTGTAGTCCTGAAAGAACCCTTTCCCTCTCAGCAAACCCAGATGGTGGCTGACCCCTCTTCTTCTCCCTTCGGTTCCCAGGTCTTCATGGCTGGAACTATTCCTATTCATGTAACAACTCGACTTAAGGAGTATCCGTCGTCCGCCAGGAAGGAGCCAGAGGTTCCCTCAAGTGCTCCTTTGTCCAGCTCTGGTCCTCTCCATATCGAGAGACCGAGTGTTGAGACGACAATCCGACCCCCTCCCAAAGGGGTACTCAGGAGGTCTTCTTATAACCCAAATGCTCGTGCTGCCCACCACACTATAGCATCGTGGAGGACTTAGCGCAGGCTCGTCTGCCATGTCGCCTTAGAGGTCCTTCAGAAGCTGCCCCCCCCAGAGGAGTCCCTGCTATCGGCGATCGGTGGCATCGACCCAGCGGACTCGGATTTAATCACCTTCGACCTCGAGAGCCATGTTCCTTGACTGCCTCATCAGATAGCTTTCCTCATTCAAGTCGTCATCAATTCTAAAACGATCCATCGTACAGTCATTGATGAGGGCGCATCAACCTGCATTATGTCTATTACATGTTGGAAAGCCATCGGGTCTCCGACGTTGAGTCAGTCCCCAACGACCTTGGAAGCATTCGACGGGAGAGAATCTCGACCTTATGGTATCCTTCAATAGCTATCGATTACCTTAGAAGGGAAGACTGTAGAGGTAGAAGTCGAGGTTGTGGACGTGAATCTCACCTATAACCTCCTTCTAGGCCGGAGCTGGACATACGCTATGCGTGTTGTGGCTTCGTCCCTCTTCCATGTCATTCGTTTCCCCCATGAAGGGAAAATTGTCACGGTCGATCAACTCCCTTTTTTCACTTCCTCTTCTGAGGGAAACGTACCCTTCGTTGAGCATACCTCAGTTCCATATGAAAATGTGGGAGCCGGGCTCTTCAAAGAACCCGCCCTTATGGGTGTTTTTTCCCTCCCACCCCCAAACCTCGCTTCACTAGCTTTGGTCTCGACTCGCTCTGATCCTTTATCGCACTCTGTTGCAACCCTCGGTCCCTCCGCCCATGGGGGCATTGATCCTCTAGCTTGTAAACCCCACTCAGCCAGGGGGCATGGGCAGATCATCGGTGTTGTTGATCATTTTATACAACAGGCCGAGCGATGCTTACATTATCTAGGTCGGTTATGCATCAGTGCAACAAGGCGAAGCCCTGAAAAGGGTTTGACTTGAAACGAGTATCGTGCGAGCTCTTTATATTTTGCACATACATGTGCTTTCAGTGTGTTATGTGTGTGCATGTTTATTTAATTTTTGTCTTAGTGTGTCGGCGTGATAGCCACTTATTGTGTCTTTTGCTTCTGAACAGATGTCTGGATCACCTTACGTTGGTTTCGCTGATGGTGCTTCCCGCAGTACTTGCAATCTGTCATCTGCGGCATGGGTGATCTACGATCCTCATGGTGAGTTAGTAGATATTCAAGGTGTGTGTCTAGGTTGCACAACAAACAATGTAGCTGAATATAGTGTTGTAATTGAATTATTAGCCGAGGCGATTAACCTTGGAATTCGCTCATTGGTTGTAAACCTAGATTCACAGCTTGTAGTCCACCATATTAATGGACGATATTCCGTCAGAGATCATCGTATTTTAAGGTTGTATTTACATGTTAAGTTATTGGAAAGAGATTTTGATTATATTACTTATCATCACATTCCAAGAAGACTTAATGCTGTAACTGATGCATTGGCTAAATATGTATTAGATAGACATTTGCGAAATATGTAAATCAACAAAACATGAGAAGCATAAGATACAATAAAAACACCATGTATATATATATATATATATATATCGTGTGGCACACTAAGGCGCTCAAAAAATAAGTGTACATGTCTGAAATAAAGTCGACGTCCTCAGTACATCTGAGATGTATGTCTCTCAAAACAACAGTGGAAAATAAAACCTAGGCATCTACTGCGGTGGGTTATGCTCTCTGTAGCATGCCACCGCTCTTGCCACCCGCCTCAAAAGGCGGTGCATCCTGGGTTCTACACCCACTGTATGGATCTGTGCAGCTAGCGGGACCTCCTCGATCCCCTGGTAATCTGGGACTCCTGCCAGTAAGCCCTCAAGGTTGTGTACCACAGTCTCTGCCTGGTCGCCTGCTGCAGGAGCTAAGGCCAAGATCGCAGTGCCTTGCCCCTCTCTCCGTGCCTCCGGGGCCATGCCAAGGGGTCTCACAGGTCCCACATCTGCACAGCATAGCATTTATTAAGACGTGTACATGAAAAAATTCAAAAAGATTACAAAAGATTAAAAATAAAAAAGAGATCAAGTGTTTTACCTCCATCGTCCCACTGCTCTCCCGTAGGCAGTGGCAGGTCGGGATCACCATGGAAGTCGATACCGGCGTATGGCCAGTCCTCGACGAAGATAACCTAGCAATCTAGCCACTCTCGGAAGAAAAAACCCCACGACACTGAGCGGCCGCCACCTCCACGTGGCATGACCCGGGCCCATTTGGTGGCCCTCGTCTCCCGTGGACTATTAGGCGGATCCACCACCATGGTCTGCAGCTGAAGGGTCGGCATCCGCTCGAACATGAGCGGAAGCAAGAGCGATCCGTAGCCAAACTACTTCGACTCTCCACGTCGACAGTTACTCAATTGTCTCTTCATGTTGTTGGTCACAGTTGCTGCCCAGTTGAAAATGGTGGGCTATAAGCACTCGAGAGCTAGTAACAGGTTGGCCTTTGAGGCCTCATGGTTGGCCAGACTGCCTGCTACCCACGTCACTAGGAAGAGTATAGTACGAAGGACTATGTCGCCAGCAGGTCCAACACCCACTAATGGAATGCTTGCTTTCCCGCTCCGTGTCTTGACCGCCTGTGGACACACTCGGGCCATCAGCTGATCAAGCGTCTTGCTGCTGGGTCGCTGCCCCTCCAGGATGGGCATCACACCCCGGCATGACAATCCAGTCAAAAAATATATATCCGAGGAGTCGAACTCTATGTCACGGCCTCGGATCGTAAATTTCCCATCCACTGGGTTCCAGGCTCTGATCAAAAGCTCTAGGAGGTCTGGCTGAGCCCTCAAGCGTGGAGTGAGAAAGAATTTGAGAAAACCGCATGCCCGCATTGCATTTCGGCATCCGGCGTCAGCGAAAGCGGCCATATCCTCATTATCATGGGCCCTCTCTTGCCACACAAAGGCCATTGTGTCCTGCATGATCACCCAAAAGCATTAGGTTGCCAAACATTGAAGATCATCCATTTAAATTTAAAAAAATTGATTCTCACGGCGCCAGCGCGACTGTTTCTAAAACAGCCGCGCTGATAATGGTGGCCCTTTGTATTTTTCTCTGGGTCAGCGCGGAAGAACATGGGTTTTCCACGCTGACCCGAAAAGTGGTGTGTGTTGGTAAAATCGGTCAGCGCGGACCCGATGGGCGAATCCGCGCTGACCGAGAGCGCACCTACACTCAAAAAATTTGGCCAAATGGCCAAATCCTACAATGAAAATGCTTGAAAAAGGACTCAAAATGAAGCGCAGGGCAAGAGGGACCTACCTGGAATCAGCTGTCGGAAGAACGGCGTCTGCACGATGAAGAATTAGCTCCGTCAACTTTGTAGTTCTACAACGTTCTCCAAAGCTCAAATGGTAAAATGGTAAAAATGATTTTTTCACCCCCCTATTTATGGTAAAAAGTTCTAAATTAACTTTATAAAAGTGGGTTTGTCATTTTTTATCATGAATTTAGCCTTGGTGTCACTATGTTATGCCTTGATGCATGTTTTGCTATGTTTTTCGACATATCGAACGGGTTTACGTGGGTGATTTTCTTGTGCAGGTCCTCGGAATCGGCGAAGTCACGGTGGATCTATATACACTTGGTCCCAAAAAATGTCGTCTTTAAGCTCTTTTCCGACACAAAACAAGAAAAGATCGTCGAGCTTCCTTTCAGCTCGTCAAAAGGAATGAAAGGCGGTCGCTTTTAAAGCTCTTTTTTCGACCGTTTAAATTAATAAAGATTGTCGGGTGCTTGTCGTTTTGCACTCGTTACTGGCTCTAAAACGACGTGCTTCTGACCGCTTTTTTACTTTTTCGGGTCAAAGTCACTATTTACGAAAAGTACTCCTCGGTCGCAATGACCGGGCAGTTCTTTCGAGCATCGTTTTATACTTTTTCAGGCTCGAGAGATACAACTTTACGAAAAAGCACCCCCCTGGAGTTTTCTTTTCAGCTGTCTTTTCAAACTCTCTAAATATGAAAAGACGCCGAGTTCTTCCTTTGTCAAACTCGTTAAAATTTAATGACATCGGATTCCGTCATAATGACGTTCCTCAAGCATATGCTATCCCCGTCAAGCTTGTCATCCAAAAATAACTGGGGTACTCGCCAGAAATGGTGGGGGAAATAAAGGAATCATAATCGTCGTCATCGGCAGTATGTCGCTCTTGAAC
>APFE030388628.1:17475-106270 GCA_000404065.3 Pinus taeda | reverse complement strand
AACCAAAACCCTAACCCGAGGAGATGTAACACCAAGAGTTTATGGGCCCCGTTGGGGTGAGTTGGACAAGCAACTTCCCAGGGTTGTGACTTGGTCATATTATCTCCGTTTGACGTGCATGATAACCCATTGGAAAGATCTCTCCGAGGACGACAACGGAAAATGTGAGTTTAGATAGAAAACCGCTGGCGACAGATTTCCAAAAAAACATCGTTTAGGGCCTTGAAACGGCTTTAGAATTTTAGGACTCGAAAAACTGCTAAAAATAGTAAACTGTGCTACAATAAGGAAACTGAAAAACTGAAAGAAGCAATGATGGGGGTCCAAGTGGAATTGGTGGGTGGCCACCAATATCCACTTGGATCACTCTAACTCAAATTTACTGAGATAACTGAGTGACAAGATATATGTCACATTAGTTAACTTCCTCCAAGTTGTCCTACTGACGTGGAAATTCAATTTATTCAATTTGACTAAGTCTAAAGTCAAATTTAGCCTTTCATGCTACATATTTTCAACACTCCCTCTTAGCAAGAATAGAATTTTCTACCACCCCAAATTTACATCTTAACAATGCCTTTATCAAGATATCAACATCTTGCTCCTCAGTTGGAATCTATTGTAGCAACATAATTCTCCTCTCCACATAGTCCCGCAAATGATGATACTGAATATCAATGTGCTTGGACCTGTCATGAAATACATGATTCTCATAGAGCTTATTGAAACTTTGATTATCACAATATATCAATGTCAGATCCATCTCCCAACTGAATAGTCCCACAAGTATTTTCCTCATCCAGATTGCTTCACATAATGCTTGACTTGCATCCCTGTATTCATCTTTTGCTGAGCAAAGTGCCATGAACCTCTACTTCATGTTGTGCCAGGAAATAACTGTGGACCCAACATTGAAGACAACACATGATGTACTTTTACTATCGGATGGGCTTCCTGCCCAATCTGCATCAATGAAGCCTTGCAGATTCACTCCCTTTGTCCATTTGTACCATAATCCATAATAAGTAGTACCTCTATGGTACCGTAACTCATGCTTTGCTGGCTTCCAATATAATTTGGTAGGCCTCACCATAGCTTGAGTCAGCTGATTTACTGCAGAGCATATTTTGGGTCGTGTGTTCACAAGATACATCAACATACACACAAATTGTCTGTAAATGGTAACATAAACCTTTTCACTTGAAGTGGCATTCTCTATCCTCCAGTTGGTAGCTAGAGCCATGTCCATGGGATTACAACTCTCCATATGAAACCTCTGAAGTATATTGGTAGCATACTTTCCTTGAGACACAAACAATTCACCATCACTCTACCAAACTTCTAGCTCGAGGAAGTAATGCATGAGGCCCATGTCTTTCATTTCAGATTCCCTTGCAAGATCCCCTTTACAAGATCGGATCAAATACTCATCACCAGTCAATATTAAATTATCGACATAAAAAACAAGAATAAGCAACTTACCATTTACCACAATGTGATATGGGTTCACATCTGCTTCACTTTTGGTGAAGCTCGATCCAATGAGGTAACTGTCAATCTAAGTGTCCCATGCTCGATGTGCCTGTTTGAGACCATACAATACTCTCTTGAGTCTGCACACATGTGACTCCCGATCAAATGTCTCAAATCCTCCTGGTTTCTATATGTAAATTTCCTCCTCAACAAAACCATTGAGAAAGGTGGTATTCACATACATCTGGTGGATTTTCCAACTCATCTAAGCAACCAATGCTAGAATGGATCTAATTGTGTAATATCTTGCAACTGGTGCAAAAGTTCCTCATAGTCCACCCCCTCTATCTTAGAAAATCCTTTGGCCACAAATATGGCCTTGTACTTATCGATGCCCCCATCCACTGCATACTTCACTTTTTAGATCCATCTCATACCAAACACTAATTTCCCTTATAGTCTTGGCACCACCTCCCATACACTTTTCTTCATGATGGATTCATATTCTTCCACCATGGCATAAACCTAAACTGGTTGAGAAACTACTTCCTCAAATGATGAAGGCTCTGTCTCAATGAGCTATTTCCAGAAAGCCATGTAATTAGTGTACCTATCAGGTGAAATCCTCTGCTCGTGCTATGTTGTGGGAGCTCCCACATTCTCCCTTGCATCTTGCAACAATCTATCAGCTTCTTTGGTTCTCTTTCTCTCATCTCTGGAAGATTCTAGTTGAGTGGGTGCATTCACTCTTCCTCTTGTCTACACCTCTGCATGTGGCTTCTCCACATCTTTCTGAAGCTCATCCTAAGGCTCCTCCTTTAGGGCTAGAACCTCTTGCTATAGTGGAATACTCAAATCTCATTCCAGAGAGCATCTCAAAGCCTTGTCCTCATCGATCTTGACATCTCTCCTCACAACTGTCATCCTCAATGAAGGAAAATACACTAGGTAATTGTGTGGAGTTTCTGTGTATCCTAAAAAAAATTCCAACTCTACTATAGGATCAAATTTCTTCCTCAAATCCCTAGAGACATGACAATAAAATTAAGCTCCAAAAATTCTTAAATGAGACACATTAGGCTTTCTTCCAGAGAAAGCTTCCTCTGGTGTGATCATACCAAGTATTCTATGAGGACTTTGGTTCTATATGTAGACTAAAGTGTTGCATGATTCTACCCATAGATGTAATGGAAACCCTTGATTATGCAACATGGCCCTTGCTGCTCCCACTATGCTCTTGTTCTTTCTCTCTGTTACCCCATTTTGCTGTGGGTTGTGAGGTGTTATCAACTCTATTTGAATACCTTCTTTCACAAAAAAATCCTTGAAGGCATGTGAAGTAAATTCACCTCTATTATTTCTCCTAAGGGCCTTCACCTTCTTCCTAGTCTCCTTCTCAACCAATGCCTAGAATTCAACAAATTTTGAGAAAACTTCATCCTTCTTCCGCATGAAGAAGATCCAACATTTTCTAGAGAAATATTCAATAAAAATAACATAGTACTTATGTTTTATTGTGGAGGCTATAGAAAAGGGTCCACAAACATCAAAGTGGGATTGTTCCAAGATTGCATCAACTATGAAATCTCAGCCATGGAAGTGGATTTGACATATTTCACTAATGTGCAAAATCCTACTGGTCAAGTGAGCCTTTAGGGACACTAGTGGTAATTTGTTGCATGATATTTAAGGCACCATGGTGTAGCTGACACAATCTCCTGTGCCAAATTTCTCCAACATTGTGACTCAACACTTTCTCAGTGTTAATTCTAAATGTAGTGCAGTCTCCCACCTCAAGTTTGTATAGGTTATTCACTCAAACACCGATCTGATTCACTTTCCTGGTAGCTATGTGTCTCAGAAAGCCTTTCCCTTTACTGAAAATAATGACATAGCCACAATCCTCCAAAACTAATACAAAGATCAGGTTCTTCTTCTGCCTAGGTAGAAACATAACATCTTTGAGGTGAAGAGGGGAGGCTTTCTCCCTCTCAAAGGTGACAATTCCAATTCCTGTAGCATTGTACCTCCTGACATTCCCCAATTGATGTGCATCTAGAGATATTTCTCCTCCAGGATACTGAAAAAGTCCTTGCACCTTGTCATATGGAATGAGGCACTGAAATCAAGGTACCACACACTCCCCATAACAGTGCTAGCCATGCATGCTATTAGGGTGAATTATGATTCTAATTGTGAAGCCAATGCTTCACCTGCTGCTCCTCCTGAAGGCTTCTTGGTAGACTTCTTATGTGGAAATTTTGTTGCATAGTTCCCTTATTCGTGGCAATGGAAACATTTTATCTTGATCAAGTCTTTCTTCTTGCCATTATTTTGGCTGGACCCAGGTTTGGTATCAGTCTTCTTCCCTTTTCCCTTCTTCAGTCTTCTTCCCTTTTTCATTTTTCCCCTTTCCAACCAATGCAAAATTCTATTCATCCTAATCTTTGGATGTTGTTCCATTCTGATTATTTCTACTAAACTCTTATTGTACCAAATTGGACCACGAACTTTCCTAATTCGGTAATTTCTCCCTTCCATTCACAAATTACTATTAGCTATGCTAGGATTTTGTAAGGCCTAGAAGAGCCAAGCTCACCATGTCATCTTCTGCAACATTCAACTCGACCCCTCCAAGCTCCTCTCGAACTTGTGTAAACCTAGAGAGATACTAAAAAATAATGTGATTCTTCTGCATTCGAATGTTTTGAAGTTTGTCTTTTTCGGGGCAATTTTCTCAATGGCCACTGCTGTTTTTGAATAGCCTAGTCATTTCCTTCCACATAGAAAATGGTGTCTCTTTTCCATGGAGATTTGAGACCACGTGATCTCTCACACCTTCCAAAATAATTATTCTCACCTTTGCAACATCCTTCTTCCACTGGGCTAATTGATGTGCATACAACTGTGGAGGTTTTGCAATATCAATTTTCACAGATTCTAACACACCATTGTCTTCAAGCACTGCCTCCATTCAATCCTTATATGCTATGAAATTCCAGCTACCCTCCAAGGCATACTCTAGTCTTAGGCCATTGAAAGACATTCGCCTGATCCTGAAGAAAAAATATTGCAAGAAGGCTACAAATTCGAAATTCTTGAGAGAAGGGTTTGAAAGACTAGTTCTAATGGAATTTTGAGGCTCTGATACAATTGTAGAAATTTTATAGAATTGCAACTAGTCAAGAAATTTAATTTAAAATCAAGAGACAAAATTCTAATTTATTGATCTACGAAGTGAAATTCAAAATTTAGAATAACATGCATAGACATCCAATAAGAAAAACCACAAATACAAAATGATTTCTAGGGAAACCAATTGGGAAAAACTCCTCAAGCCTCTTTGCATTAATAATATGAATAGAGAATCTATTACAATTGCTAGCTCTAGCTCTGAGCTCAACTTGCGAAAGAATAATTATTCTCTTTGCTCAATTAATAATTTTGGTAAACATTTAGTCAATTCTATGCTGACGAAGGCCCCTATTTCCTTATGCAATTCCTGAAGAAATTAGCCTCTATTCTTTAGGAATTTCCTCCAAGTTGATCGCACAATTCCCAAGGATTGATCATTGAATTAATGCAACACCTGTACACTCAAACCTAGTCTACAATTGATGTTACACTTCCTTGTCATCTTCACTTCAACTGAGGAATTTGAATTCCTTGCATGCATTAGCTATTTTGGGCTACTTGATCAATTAACCAACAAATCTTTGAGTTAGATTGTTGTCCAACTACACAACTGACTCCAACAATAGGTAGAGGTTAGTTAAATAAACACAACTGAAAATATATGAATTGGATTACTAAAATTTAGCAATCACACGTGCATAATTGAACTCCATGCCCTCTAACTAGAATTTACTAAGAGAATTGAGTGACAAGATCCATGTCACACTAGTTAACTGCCTTCAGGTTGTTGTGTCGATGTGGAAATTAGATTTACTTAATTTGACTAAGGCTAAAGTTAAATTGGGCCTTTCATTGATATGAAAATGGGGCTCTTAAGCTTCTTGCCTAACTTACAAGAACCTCTCCCACTTCCAAAGCTTTAAATTTTCCCAAGTCTTAATGATTAACCAATGTGGAATTAAGAAATGCTTGAAAATATAGGTGTATTTTTGTATTTGTTTTTTACTGTTGAGTGCTTATGTTCATTTTCTTATGCTGATGTGAAACATAAATAACATTAAATAAAGCAGCAATTCAACAAAGCCCATAAGACAACAATATAATGTGGAGTTCACCCTGATATCTTGGGCTACGTCTCCTTGACCTCTAATCAACTCGATTAGACTCTCTGGGATTATGGCTTCAATTCTTTTACAAGTGCTACACTTAACTCCATTGGTTTACAACTGGACCAATGGGCTTAGAATGCCATCTTACCCCTAACTGTCCTTGTTCTACAGACAGGTCTAGGCTTCTCTAGACTTGACTCCTTCAGTCAGTGCTCTGAGCTTCTCGAGCTTTGAGCTTCTCTGACTCCCTCATAATTCTGCATTTGTCTTTGGAATTCCTTCTCCTGTCTTCGACATACCTTAGACAACCAGCCGCGGCTCGATCGTTTGATCTCCTGTTGTGCTACAACTTCATTGTAGCCTCGTGACTCTTTAGAAGTCTATTAGATCTCTGTGGCTTTGCCTCCAACCTATAGCGGCTCTGCCTATTACAATGAGCTCAATTTGAGTCTCACACAACAGATACAATTAGTAGGACCGTACTTGGATCCCCCAAGTCTCTCTGGAGTACACAGACTCTCTCGAGTACTCTCTCTGTCTTTGTCTTAACCCTGGCTCACTTGCTGCCTTTGCTTCTTTAGGTCATCTCGGCTCTAGTTTCTCTGCTTCCAAGTCTATTTACTTCTTCCTAGGCTGCCCCTCCTTTTTCTCTCTATTAGTCTGTGGCTTTAAAGCCAATCTGCTTTCTGACTATTCGTTTCTGCTTTCTTCTCGGCTTCCTGGTTCCCTACCTCCATCCATTCGAATCCCTTCTTTTGGCGGTTATAATAACTGCATAATGCCTTATAGGGAGGTGGCCACCCATTCCTTTAATGGATGAGTGTGTTAGGTTCACCGAAAACACTCGATCGTTTGAAATGGCCATTATTTCCATTTACTCCAAGAATGCTCACGAAACAAGAATCTCTGCCAACTCATCGTCCACGTCAGACTTCAGAATTCCGCACAATTTGCTTTATAACTTTGTGAAATCCGGTCATCCATCGGGTTGCATCTTCGCCGTTGATTGGGACCCTCCAGATCCTATGGTCTCCATCCATATCACATGGGTAAGTAGCATGACCATTACCTGCATGATGTGAACTGTTTTCTCTCTCATCCACTGGACACGTTTCATTGACTGTGTGGCATCGGGCGGGACTCGGTCTAAATCACTTACCACTCGAAGCCCTTCTGATATCCTACCGGTTTCTGTGGAATCCTGCCTCGGATGGAACCAAAACACTTTCCACTTCATTTCATGAATTTTCGAGTTTGGGTGCATGTGGCTCTCCTTCTTCGAGGGGTTTCCCTCATTGACTCAAACTATCGCTGACTTTACTAATTTACGACAGCACATGTTACCATTGTCCGTGCTTGATCGATAACCCTCGTTGATCCGTGCTGATCACAGTTAGCAACTGTCATGAGGATTCCTCTGATAAGGTTGATCTTCATAACATTTTTAATCTTTGGCATAAATTATAGAGAGTTCATGAAGACTTAGAGAGTTTTAGGATCCATTTTGGATCACGCCTTCCCACTAAAAGAACTTTGTTGAGAATGCAACAAGATGATGGAGCTTAGTGAAAAGAAGTCGCCTTCACTAAGTGGGCCCGCAGGCTATTTTTGGCACAAGTCTATTTTTAGACATATAGATCATGGTCTATGAGTTGCAGTATGCTATTTGTGGATGATTGGTCAAGTTGGGAAAAATAGATGGACTTCTATTTTTAGACAACAACGGAGGTAATGTCAGTCTAAATATAGAACAATCGAATATTATTAGCCCTTAATAATATTTGGACTATAAACATTATCTTATTCTCTTGGAGCACTTCAGTTCGAGCTACGGATGTGGCACATGCAACTGGCTGAAGGAAATACGTGGTTCCTTTGGGTTACTTGAGCTATTGCATGCAGGACTTCAGTTAGAACTCAACTAGTTGAGTTTGGTGGAGTTGGATGTAGAGTTGATGGAGTTGTGTTCAGTTTGACTTGTTTGAACTAGTTGTATTTAGTCTAATTGACAAATAGACTAATGTTGAGTTGTGTGAATTAATTATTAATTAATTCATTAATTATTAACTCATAAAGCAACTGAATAATACATCAGTTAACTCAGTGCATGGACAGTTCAGTGGAGACAAGTGTTAGAGGTGAGTGAAAGGGCAAGACCGCTGTCAGTTGTGACTATAGTTGTGCATGTGATTTGCACAATCAGTGGGATTGAGTATGCCAATGAGTTTGTGCAGTGTTACACAAGGGAAACGCGTGAATGGTTAAGCCATTCTCATCATTCTCATGTAGGATTGCGCAGTGGAGGCAGGCAAGCAGCGGAGGAGATTTGAGCCAGTGATTGATTCAAATCTGAGCTAGTTTGTGTGTAACAAGTGGAGATAGTACTGAGTACTTGTGAGGAGTATTGTACTATGTATTGTTACATGTTCTCAATCAATATAATGTACAAATAGTTGAGGGGTTTTCAACTGTATTCTTTCCCCAGTACATACTGTGTTGATATGTGTGATTGATGCTTCAATGTGCGCATGCGATTGTTTCTTAATTACTGCTAAATTGATGATCAATGGTAGAGGAGGTTATGTATTATGCATGATTATGCAAATAGTGTATAATCAAGATAATTTCTGTGAATAAGTGCCATATTATTCAAAATTTCTACATGGTATCAGAGCCAAGTTGATTTGTAGAAAAAGTTCTACAGGATATCAAAGCGAGGATTGATCATCAGATCTATTATTCATAAAGTGTTTACATTTTATTTCTTTAGGCAGAGTCTGTAATCGGGCCAGGTAGCCTTTGGATTCATCCTACTTTTGGAACGTGAGATATCCGGTGAATGCCCATACAGTCGATCTCTGTATGAGAAATACTTTGTTCTCATGAATTTTAGATCATAAGCGGTTGAGTTTTGAGCTGGTGGAATAGCACTCAAGGATAAACTCAGAAACATCTAAGTGTGAGAATGGAGATAGTATGCCCCAGTATCTCACAAAGTTCACCCAATGCCGGGATGAGCTGGGAAGTGTGGGGGTGACTGTCGATAATGAGGACATGGTGAGCTTGGCTCTCCTTGGTCTTCCGAAGAGTTGGCATTCCTATCAGGACTCTGTCAATGGTCGGGAGAAATTGCCAAGATGGGAGAGACTTTGGCCAGATCTTGTGCAAGAGGAGATCAAGCAGAATACCAGGATGGATCTTCATCAAAGGTATCTGATGAAGAAGATTGCACTTTGGCTACCAAAGCAAAGAAGGGGAAGAACGAGAAAGCTTCTCATTCCAGTGCGAAAGGCAAGAAGCAGGACATGTCCAAGGTGAAGTGCTTTCACTGTCACCAGCACGGACACTATGCCACAGATTGTCCGCAAAAGAAGAAAAATAAGAAAGCTGCTGGATCTATAGCAGGAGAGGCCTTAGCCTCGCAGTTTGAGCTGGATTTCTCACTGATCGCATGCTTGGTATCAAGTGTGATGGGATCAGTATGGTTCTTGGAGAGTGGTGCATCTTTTCACATGACAGGAGATCGAGATTTGTTTTCTGATCTGGATGAGAAAGATCTTGGAGTGCACATCGAGATGGGCGATGATGGTAGATATAATGCGACCGATATCGGTACCATTTCCTTTGAGAGGGAGTCTGGTAAACCCTTCATATTGAAGGAAGTAATGCATGTTCCAGGATTGAAGAAGAATCTTATCTCTGTGGCAATGTTAGAAGACAAGGGATATGATGTTGTTTTCAGCTAGGGAAAGGCTTTCCTGCACAGTAAGACAACTGAAGAAACCCAGAAGATAGGGGTTCGAGTCAGGAACCTTTATCAAATGCATGTAGATGCATGCAAAGCCTTGAGCAACAAGGCAACTGATGGAGACTTGGTGGTTGAGAGGGAGGGTATATTACCTCTCAACATGCAGAGCCAGAAGAAGTCTCAAGCAATGGTGGAGAGCCACGACTGGTGTAGCAGCTTCAGGAGGTTGTGGAGCAGCTACAACAGGGGGAAGCTGAGTGGAGATCGAGTAGAGACATCTACTCATGCAGAGACCTCCAGTAGGGGAAAACTTCAAGCCAGTTGGGTTGAGGGATCACATGCATCCATACCTCCAGGTAGGAGGTGGGGCGATATAGAGTGATTGTCCCAAGGAGGAGAGGCAGGATCCTTGAGGTACCCAACCTCTTGGATGAGACCTTGCTACAGGAGCCCCGATGTGGAGTAGCAGGAACTCACTGATTGGGTAGAGACAGATGCAAATGGAGCGGCAGAGAGAGCGACAGTGCAGGGAATCCCAGGACAGCGCATAGCTAGCAGGCTGCAGCAATGCGAGAGGCACAAGTGTTTTGCACAGTGCTAGGTGGCACAGAGAGGTGTGAAATGGTGCGAGATGCATGGATATGTTGCAGTAGCGCATATTTCAGAGAGGGAGCACTTGTCAGCAACAGGTAGAGCTTCAACATCAGAGTATGTTCCTAGCCCAACAGAGGGGTCAGTTGGGAGTGTTTTTGTTCCAAGTGTTGTTAGAGCAAGTGGACCGGGTAGATGTGTTGCATGCAGAACATTCCAGAGTTACAGGATAGGGGTTGCAGATAATCCATCTCTTGTTGAGAGGGAGTGTTGAAAATGCAACAAGATGATGGAGCTAGTGAAAAGAAGTCGCCTTCACTAAGTGGACCCGGAGGCTATTTTTGGCGCAAAGTCTATTTTTAGACATATGGATCATGGTCTATGAGTTGCAGGATGCTATTTGTGGATGATTGGTCATGTTGGTAAAAATAGATGGACTTCTATTTTTAGACATATGGGCGGAGTCTATGTTTAGACTGCCAGTCTAAAAATAGAACAGTCGAATATTATTAGCTCTTAATAATATTTAGACTATAAACATTATCTTATCCTCTTGGAGCACTTCAGTTCGAGCTACGGATGTGGCACATGTAGCTGTCGGAAGGAAATATGTGTTTCTTATGGGTTACTTGAGCTATTGCATGGAAGACTTCAGTTAGGACTTCAGTGATTGAGTTCTGTGGAGTTGATTGAGGAGTTGATGGAGTTGTGTTCAATTTAACTTGGTTGAGCTAATTGTATTTAGTCTAACTAATCAATAGACTAAGTGATGAGTGGTGTGAATTAGTTATTAATTAATTCACTAATTATTTACTCATAAATCAACTAAAGAATACATCAGTTAACTCCGTGCATGGACAGTTCAGTGGAGACAAGTGTTAGAGGTGAGTGAAAGGGCAAGACAGCTGTCAGTTGTGACTATAGTTGTGCATGTGATTTGCACAATCAATGGATTGAGTAATTGCCAATGAGGATTGCGTGGTATATCCAAGGGAAATACGAATTTGGATCATTCATTCATCAGTATTCTCATGCAGGATTGAGCAGTGGAGGTAAGGCAAGCAGCGGAGGAGATTTGAACCTGTGATTGATTCAGATCTGAGCTAGTTTGTGTGTAACAGGTGGAGATAGTACTGAGTACTTGCGAGAATATTGTACTATGTATTGTTACATGTTCTCAATCAATATAATATACAGATAGTTGGGGGTTTTCAGCTTTATGCTTTCCCCGGGTACATACTGTGTTGATATGTGTGATTGATGCTTCAATGTGCACATGTGAATGTTTCTTAATACTAATAAATTGATGATCAATGTAGAGGAGGTTATGTATTATGCATGTATTCCACAATTAGTGTATAATCGGGATAATCTCTGTGAATAAGTGTCATATTATTCAAAATTTCTACACATGTACCTTTGTAGGTGAGTCACTGTGTGTCTCCTCTTCATAATCATATGAAGGATCAGATGCCATCTCTGCTAGTGGATAAACTATCTTGGGGCTGCCTTGATGAAAAATAGGTGATTTTGTGATGTGTCTTGACTTTTGCCACCAAGGGAAATAATGATATGAGGGACTGTGGAGGGAGAAAATAGTGAGGGATTTAGGGACTGTTGGGGTAGGGTTTAGTTAAGGGAACAGGGAATTAAGGAGTAGTTTGGGAGTTGGGAGTTTTTAGTATAGGACTAGGGTTTGGGAATTTGCATGTGGGATTTTGGGAAATGGGATTTGGGATATGGGATTAGTGAAGTTAGGGGTGTGTGCATTTAGGGAATAGGGAAATCAAAGGAAAAATGGAGTAAGGGAGTGGAAAGTGGACTTGGTAGCCAAAACAGTCAATACTAACCCTAGGCAACAATTTCCTTTGAAAATTTTGAAGAGATAGGGTTTGATTTCTTTTGAACAATCACCATACATCAATCATCATGAAACAACCACCAAACTTGGATGAAAAATAGTGATAGAGGCTCAACCTACTTGGACAAGTGAAGATCCACGAGTTTTGAGGAATTTGGAGCAAGTTTTTGAAGTTTTCGGGCTTGCCAGCTGTATGCGCCGCGCCCGTGCAAACTTGAACTAGAGGTTGCGGTTCTATGCGCCGCGCCCGATATGTGCATCGCGCCATCTGCCCAATGCGTCGCACCTCTGTTTTTTGGCAATTTTCTCCAACTTTGCCTTGCTCGCTCCCAAAGCGACTTTGCTTTGCTTCCGAGAGTGCAAATGAGCTTTTCAAATTTGGAGACATGACTTATATATGGAGCTTTAAAATTCTTGGTTGATAAAACCCACTTTTACAATGTTTTGAATTTGATTTTATTTTTAAACTCTGTTTTTGAACTTTTTCACTTCATTTGAGCTTGTGATGAACTAAATGACTTGAGCTTTGTTTGTTTTGCAGGGGGTTGGAGCTACGGGGGCTAGGGAAAGTGACTAGGGTTGCAGGGGAAGTAATTTACACATGGGGGAAATCAACTCACATAAATTTGTACAATAAAAGCAAAAATACTCTGTTTTTCCTCAAAACAGAATTTTGAGGAAAGACATCTTTCTGAGCACTTGATGATGAATTTTATTAATGCTAGAACCTCCTCATGTGCTTGCTGGTTGTTATTAGACATTTTGAAACACTTTTTTATGAAACCCTATACCTAAATGACAATGAAACCCTAAAAATACTTTTACAATCTTAAAGACAAAAAGATGTCTGTATATGTTTTTTGATGAATAAACATGAGCTAGCAGGTAAATGACATGAGGGGAAAAGTAGGAGAAACCACTACTGTCAGATGATCCATGCACTTAATGGAATGTAGCTGACCGGGCGGGACACCTAATATGCAATGCAACAAGAGGATTTGATCTCTGACGGAGGGATTTATCAGAAACTGGAAGACTCATAGAATGAGCTTCATCATTACATTACAAACATAGAAATTTATACAGAGATCCACTACAGCTATTCACTTACTGCTATTTATTATCTACCTAAATCTGCTGACTATAGCCGCTCTTTGTCGACTAACACGCTGACTACAACCGCTCTACGCCGACTAATGTTGTCATACGGTCAGGCATGATTAATGTTCTAACACCTCCCCTTAATCACGACGACCTAAAATTTAACTTGCCTGCTGTTCTAAGTCTCAGCTAGGCTTACAACAAAATATTTCTTTTTTTTACTTCTTGCTAAGGGGTCCATGCTTGTTCCAATGAAGGCTCTTTTGAGCTCTAAACATAAACAAACGACCACGGTGGCTCTCTCCTCATTTCGTGGCTGGAACACATAAATCACATTCAACAGACAACTTCAACTAATTCGACCTTCACCAAAGCCTTTACCCGCTGCAAACCGATTTTTCTACGTCATTCAAAGAACATGAAGAAC
Source organism: Pinus taeda (assembly GCA_000404065.3). NCBI lineage: Eukaryota > Viridiplantae > Streptophyta > Pinopsida > Pinales > Pinaceae > Pinus > Pinus taeda. The sequence continues at coordinate 92,825 of APFE030388628.1, read as the reverse complement.
AGAGAGAAACAATAGCATTCCAATCTTCACAATGCTCGCAGGTGGCACACAATCCACCACTCTTCACACACATATCGTTTCTTGAGACCTTCACAGGTGTCTCCACTCCTTGGCACTGGCTCTCCTCCGCCTTATTTTTCGAAACACACAACGGAAATCCTTGGCTCTCCTCGACGCTCTTCCTTGAAATTCCTTGGCTTCGAGGCTCCTTCATGATCCAATGGATTTCTGTGGCTTCCACTCTACAAATATTTTCCATGGGCTGCAATCTTCCTTGACAACCCTTGATGTTGCAGATGCAGCTCAGCGAACAGCTCCAACACTACGCTCCAACTCACAGTACACAACCAAGCCCTCCTTTTCATAGCTCACCAACACACCTCTTCAAGCCACACTATCTCCTCACACGATGGCAACCACAATGCTCATGGCTCAGTCGCCCACACTGAGCTGTCTCATAGCTCTTCACAACTCAAAACAGCCCACACTCCTGAGCTCTGATACCATATCAGAAACTGGAAGACTCATAGAATGAGCTTCATCATTACATTACAAACATAGAAATTTATACACATATCCACTACAGCTATTCACTTACTGTTATTTATTATCTACCTAAATCTGCTGACTATAGCCGCTCTTCGCCGATTACAGCCGCTCTACGCCGACTAACGCCGTCATATGGTCAGGCGTGATTAATGTTCTAACAGGATGAAGATACCGACACTAACACTTTCTGTAATTTCAGAATTTCTTTGTTGAGTGCTTTACAGTCAAACTTCAAAGTGATTGAAAGCACGGTCTATCTCTGTGACCAGAGGAGAAAGAGAATGAATAGAATTTCGGGCAACGTGGCACACCAATGCATTGGGTGCCCTCGAAGCGTGTAGGCAAACAACGTGTAGGTCATGTAATCTTAAAATATTTCATGTCTTTCACATGAACCTACAACGCCAACCGTGTGCCTAACCAAGGCTACATAGCCTCCACCATCGTATGTTTTATGCTACAAGTTATTCCAGAGCTCGTCCTAGATTTCAAAGTTGTTTCCATAAGACATACACTCCTGAAGAGAACCTCTAAAGTTAGTCCTGATAGGTATGCAAAGATTCAAAACAGATTGTGAGGACTCAACTTTTCATCTGGCCCTCCATCTAGCACCAAACTTTTGACGGTGTTGGACCCGCCAACATGTTAGGGGATCTCCCCAGTAAGAAGTCCCAACTAGACCTTAGACCGTTTGGTGTAGGAGTCCCAGCAGTGGGTCGTACAATATCGCCTTGACCATGTTTGTGCGCAAAGGCAAGTAGGATGTCATTGTTGGTAGCAAGGGTGTGACCAATATAGCAAGCCAAGGAAGATGCATGAAGGGTTATAACACACAGAAAGTGGAATAAGTGCACCCCTTGGAAACCTGTGGAAACACGTGGCTTGGAAGGGAACACACAAGAAAATATACATCACAAGATGGAAGGCAGGTGAACCAACGATCCAAAGTGATGGTTAAACCAACAACACATCTCAATAAGATTCATACATACATATATAGAAAATTCCATACATACATGCGTAAGCAAGCAGATACATATATTGTTATGCATGAAATACAATAACAACATATGCATGAAACGTGTTAGCTCTGTTATGTTAAGAAAACGAAAGTCCCAATCATACATACAACCATGTCCAACTACTAGTCCTGACAATGGAACGTTACAGTCACTTCCACCTGCTCCTCCAAAGGGATATACTAGCTTTTCACTATGGAGAAGCCAAGGCTCATTACAATACACACCAAGCTTTCTCTAAGATACACATATAGGAAGCTTGGATCCCAAAAGCCTCTACAATGTGTTATGATGTTCTATAAATAGAAAAGGGTGGGGTGACCCTTGGCATTCCCCTTTGTAACTCTTGACCTACCCCCATAACTCTTCAACTACTACATGATTGTTACATTCGACTATCGACACTTGGTCTTTCACTTTTACAACGTGTCATATTACAATATGCACATTTACCCATGTGAGACAAAATAGGCTTGAGTAAGCCATGCAAGACATCACTAAGACTCAGACAGTTGTGGGAAGACCAACTCTTCGACATCCTCACGATGATCGACAATGGCGAATCGATGCCAAGCTTGGTAGTTCGTGATGGTGTTTGTGTACTCTGTGGTGACATCCTTCTAGAAGCGAACTCTTGCCTCTGTTGCATCCGGTTATCCTGATTTGGCTCCTCTGTTCAACTCACCTGATAATATGTGCATCATAGTCTTGAGTGCATTCGGACGAGCAACATACTGATGCATAATGTCTGCACGGATCTCCAAGTTTGTGCCGATGGCTATGCGCATCAACTTGTTGAAGTACATGTATAGCTCCAGTCGGACTTGGTTCTTGTATTGGCCTCAGTGAGTGTGCCAATGGATGGGATTGCATACATGCGCACGACAACATCCATGCTCTTGAACACTCGTGCATGTGATTGACTACACTTCTCACCATGTATGCTCTGTGTTAGCTGCTAGGATGGGTTATAACCTGTATGGGCACAATTTCATCAATTTGTGCATCTTGTGCCTCCTACTGTACATGTTCCTGCTACGCTTCCTTCTCTCCTTTGTGCAACTCCTGTTCTTCCCTGAGTTGTTGCTTCAATTCCTGCAACTCCTTCTCTGTTTCCTCCATCCTTTGTTTCTCTCTTTATGTTTGCACGATCCTCTTGTCGCGTTGTCACCTCTTAACGTCAATATCCAATGTTGCTTCATCATAAGTGGATCTGCTTTGAACTTACAACTTTGCTCTGCCTCTGTGTTGTCCACAGACTTCCTCCTACCTTGGTCATGTGCAGGTATGCTATCCTATAGCGATGTTGATGGTGTTTCTCTCTGCAATGTCGCTGCCATTTCATCTTGATATCCTTGTCTATGAACATCTTGGTGTCTTCATAGATAGGCAATCTCATAGACACTTGCTCAACTACATCTCCAGTTGCGCTCTTAATGGTGTCCTTTGACCCTACTCTTTGGGAGGCCATTGTACCTGTACTGTTGAGAGGCAGATGAACACCTGTGATACCTGGAGACATAGCAACACCCATGGCAAGCAATCTGTTAGTTGAAAACCAAAAAAGTGTGGAGGACTGACATGCAACATACTTGTGTGACTATCCATGAATATTGTGCAATTTAAAATGGGAGGCTGGGAGACTGACTGCCAAAACTGTGTAAGGCATAGTTCGGGCTGTCAGGAGGTTGACTGACTGCTGGAGCTATGCAATGCACAGTCTAGCCAAGCATGTTGAGGGCTGAAACTGCGCAATGCACAGTTTCAGTGAGCAAGGGCATGCAACCCCAGCAAACTGCATTGCACAATTTCTGGGACCAGCTAAGCATTGCGTCCCAAAATCGCGCAGAGAAAACTTGGAGGTTAGTGCTAGCCAGTTTTGTGTATTTTTTGGGAGGAAGGCAGAGCCTCCATTCTTAGGGATGTACATTGTTGTCTAGGCAAGGCAAGGTTCGGGCCAAGGCAGCCTAGACCTGCTAACGGGGGACTGAAAACATGAGAAGGTTTGAATGCATGGCGACACTGAGTGTAAGAAAGATTGAATGATCATGCATGCAAACAATGAGTGCAAGATTCAAAAAATGGGAAAGCTAGCATGTGTGTGAAGCGAGTCGTTGCAATGGTGACCGTTAGTGCAGAAACAATGCCATGCATGTGACAATAGTGAGATGCAAAGGAAAATTGAAACAGTGCTTCTACAAGCTAACATGCATCAAAACAAAACCAAGCATTCACTGAAATCAAGTTGATAGCAATTACACAAAGTGAAATACAAAAAGTGACAGAAACATAGCACAAGACATGAGAAGTAGACTTACCCTAAAAAAGTTGAGATGAATGTGTTGAAGACTCCTAGATGCGATGTGGGATGTTAGAGCTATAAGATCAACGTGAGGAATGAGCTCTGCATCGTTCGACAAATGAGTTTTGATAAGATCAAGGTCATGATGCGCATGCACAAATTTAGGAAAAAGTGACACTTGGCAGAAGGTTTCTAAAACAATCTTTGCATGTAATCTCCAGTTGCTAAAAATAGATCCCTAAAATCTAGGGATTCTTTGCTTTTTACTTTTTTGGGAAAAGCAAGCCATGCATGCAAATCAACCTTGCTCATTCCTCGAGGGAGCCGGTCAGCTTGATAACACATGCAACAACTTGCAAGCTTGGAGATGAAATTTGTGCAGTTTTTGGGCTGAGCAAGGCTGGTTGTCACTCACACATTGCGCAATTTCTAGGGCCAACAGGTCACTGCCTCCTAGAATTGCGCAATTTCTAAGCTCAAGCACAGTGTTGGGCTGGATTGCGCAATTTCTGAAGGGAAGGTTGCCTGGCTGGATTGCGCAATTTCTAGAGGGAAGGCTAGTTCCCCTCCAGAATTGCACAATTTTCACGGGGAGCATCTCAGCCAAAAAATTGTCTAAGTTCGGAATGACAGCCTGCGGGTGGGAGACAAACAAGTTGATATGCACAGGCTGGCAGGTCACTGAAACTCAACTGAAGCCTATGTACTTGACAGTGCAAGACATGATGCTAAGGATGGTTGGTAAGGAGGCTCCAAAACGAAGGTAAGGCAAAATAATGAAAGGTGGTTGTAGTTGCTACAATATATACATAACACATTTTTCCTTAACAATCCACTCTTGTTCTTGCAGAGAGGGAGAGTCTTTGCAGCAACCATCACATACAAGCTTCCATACACCAGGTCCATAAGCTATCAGTTCTCTTTTAACCTTACCTCTCCATTCATGAAATTTTGATGTACTAAGCATGGGTACACTTTGATAGTCCATGACTCAACCAAAAGTACCTTCAAGCTGTTAGGCTTACAACGAAGGAACTTGCTCTGATACCAATTGATAGAAACTTAACTAAACAGAGAGGGGGGTGAATCCATTTGGTACATTAAAGGAAACTAATTCCTCTTTTAACTGATTAAATAAAACATTAAATGAGCAGCTTAACACATAATTAATAACATCTTTAATATGTGAACAACAAGAAACATGTGAACTAAAAACATCACATCAGCACATAAAATCATCACACATGAACACCAGAAATAAGTGGAAACCCATAAAGGGAGAAACCCATGATTTTTGTATTGTTGTGATGCAAAGGCAAGCTCCAAATCCATTATTACATCTAATTTTTCATATGCTCCAACCTATAGGAATTTGCTACCTAAATTTTCTGCAAGCTACAACATGCAAGGAAGCTCCAACTTCCATACTTTTTCTGTAGGCTACAACCCACAGGAGGCTCCTACCTCAACAGGATGCAACCTGGTATTTATCAAGCCACAAATTGAAAGGAGACCACAATCCCTTTATACAAAATGAAAATAATATGCTAAGTTACCCTGATTTACAATTCTACATATCTCCACATCTTTGATTCTGATTCTTCTTCTCCTGAAAGTTGTATCACATCTTCTCTATATGTGCCAAGTAACTAATGCATAACATCTCAATCATCTCTCACATTTTCTAACACTGTCACCTTCCAACACTCCAACCTTGCACAAATTTATAAATGAAGTTTGATGGTTGTTTGTATTCCACTCACACAAATCTGAAATGACAAAACTTGTCTCTTTGCATTCCAAAGGTGTCTCTTTAATTCCAAAACTTCTTATACTCTTGAATATTAAAATACATAAAATGAATTTCAACATATCCAAATGTCATGCATTCATATTATTCATGTCAATAAAATAAATAATTAGCATGAAATAATACAATCTTGCATTCATATTCAAATAGCCTTGCATCACAATATTTCTCCATGTCTTTGCCTTTGCTTTGCATCTTGCCTTGCCTTGAATCATGTCTTTGTCTTTCCTTTGTTGTCATGGAGTATTTCCTTTGCCTTGCATCACAACAATTCAGCTCAACCAAACCAATCTTCAACTCAACCTTGTTGCTTCTTTGCAATAACAATATATGCAATTAGTTCAACAATGTATGCATCAATACAAGTGTGCCATCAACAATACATGTGCCATCATATGTTCTTGCTCATTTACCCTTTGTCATTCTTGGTGTTCCTTTGACATCACCTTCATCTCTCTGTGTCAAATATCCCTGCAACAAACCTTGTTGATCCCATGCCCTTGCTCCTTTTCCATCAATGACAACAATGCCATCAATCTCCCCCTTTGGCATTGATGGAAAAACATTGATCCTCCTCCTTTTGTCTTGAGAATTGATAAAGTATCCTCATCCTTATGCTTACCTCCCCCTTTGACATGAATGGAAAGGGGGTATAGTTTACAATGGAAATTACCAAGAAGATTTTCTTATGTATAGAACCTAATTTTGGACACTGTTATTGATATATTTGAGAGAATCATCGAATCCCATAAGCACTCTAAATGATTGTAGGTTCATTCACCGCATGCTATAAAGCTTGAATTCCTCTAAATATGATCAATGACAAATACTACTAGACAATCCATTACAATGCAAAATACACAGATGGCTTCCAAACTTTGATGTGTTGTTAAGCAAAGCTCCAATTTAGTCACTATACAAATTAGATATGTGTAATTACAGATTGAGAAAACCAAGGCTTCCTCTTCCATGTTCACATAGACTGATAGCTTAGGTAATTTCTCATAAAAAAAAAATGAAGTTTAGCCCCTTACATTGTTGATGGAGCTACATTGTTTCTCTCAAGAACAAATTCGCCATATTTTTTTGTTCTTGGTTATACAAGAGAATCACAAGAAGAGCCTTGGCTAAGTAGTGGCCTACACCATTTAATATTTCCACAACAGAGTTACCTACCTTGCCTTCCTATTTGGCCTTGTACTCGAGATAACTTTTCAAAATCTCATCCACATTTTGATCACATGGGAGGTTAACCAACTTTCCCACCAATGTCACAATTTCACAATCATCAACCAACTACTTTTCCAAAGTTCAGATAGTTTCCTTCATTGGTCTACAAGTTCTCAGCTTATGTCAATGCACTACAAACTGACATGGTAGTACAAAAGTACCAAATCTATTATCTTGTACTCCACTTTCCAATTCTCATACTTCACTTTCAAGTTCTCATACTCCACTTCAGTTATTGCACCAATACCACTTTCCATGTTTATGAGATCATCCTCATATATCACAAGAATAAGAATGCATTTGATGTGTAGAATCAAATATGGTGTGCTCCTTCGAATTATAATTACAACACAATGGTGTTTAAAACCATGTCCAGGAAACACAAATTTCGCAAATAGAGACTCCAACACACACTAGAAAATGATGATCAATCAATGTTGAAAACAATGTATTCTATGTTTTTCCAATGCATAAAACAGCAAATGTATAGAACCGTGGGATAAAGAATGCCATAATATCCTTTTGTGTGGAACTTGATGATCTTGTGTAAAGCAACAAAACCAGAAGACTGATGATTCAAAGATTTCAGATATCCCACTATGGAGCCTATTTTTCAATGCATGTTGATTAACAAATTTATAGCTCGTGATATTTGGCACTCTGGAAACAATTGGAGGTGCCAATGTTTTCCTACTATGACATTTCATTTCAAAGGAATAAGCTTAATCTGCTATGGCTTACAAGTTGCATTAATTGATGCTCCTTGGGTTCATAGATGATTTTTTTACTTCAATACTTTCATGGCCCATTGAAGTTGACCTCGATGGCGATTTTACATATTGTATACAAAATCTAAATCATTTAACAGGAAACGCTTCATTCTTAGAGTCTCCAAAGGACTAGGGCTAACCTTCATTGTAAAAGATATAGTAGAGAATACACAACGCACTGGAATGTGGGATAAATCTTTCCCAACTATAAGTAACCATTGAATTCTTCTTATCTTCTTCTAAACTAGCTCCACTCTGCTGATGAAGTACCATATATAAGAGTGGTCCTGGAGTGGTAGCATGAGGTATGGATAAAAGAGGAAATTAGGTTGCTTTTACAGTGCACCTTGAAAGGTTTTGGATTTTAGGAAAGTGGATTAACTCCTTCTCAAACTGCTTCATGTTTTACTTCTTCAATTGTTTTCCTTACCAAGAACATATCGTATGACCATCATGTTTGAACGTGCACCCAACTGATTTGATGGGGGCGTCATCCTGAGGCATATTTCTTCTTTAACTAAAGTTGATCCATAAAATAAAATAAACCACCATAGGCAAGGACGGAGGGCGACTGAAAATATCCATGGCATCTAACATTAGTTAACTCAATATATTATTCCAGAACTCCATGTAGTACAACATATTTTAACACACCCGCAACCATTGAAGCATATATGGAAAATAACAATATATCATCACCGCGTCGTCAATATAGGCACCATCTTCACTGTCAATATAATGTAATCACCATCTGCTATATCAACTCAAATGAATTCCATTCCATTATAATATTAACGCCATATGCATTTTTCATATATGCATAACACTCAATATTGCGATAATGTACGCTACAATATAATAAGGCTGCAATGACGATGATTGTAATAACACCGCACGATGTATGAACTCAACATATTAAAGATGCGCAATGTATGAACATTGTATATAGTGACAAGTGTTTTGATTATAGTGTTGAGTATATTGCATGAGAATATATAAGGTTGTCCTCAACACATATTGATGCCAATATTATAAGTGGAGCCACCAAATGAATCTTGCTGTCGAGGTATCCATACCAATATGTCCATAATACACTATCTTGAACATAGGCATTATGGTTGGAAATATTAATCCCAACCATTGGGTTAAATACCTTGATAGCAGTTATATTTGTCAGAAGTATTTTTGCAGCTTGCGCCTTTCTTTGAAGATGATAAGATTGAAGCCAGAACAGAAGTATCGCGTAAACCATTCTGCATCACATCATAGAAGTTAAGGAATTTAATGAAGTTTGGTAAACACTAGGAAGCTTTTACTACGACTATTGCTCACACTCCACAAACACTTTCATCCACACTCAACAACTGCGTATTAATTATTTTCATCATGTATTAATGTAAAAAGGATGCATACATTTGTTGAGATAGAGGCCCTGGGGACCCATGAAATAGGGGCCATTCTGGAAAATCAGGTCTTTGTCTTCCTTAGAGGTGAATTCGAAGAGAAAAAACCCTTTTCCTAAGAAATAAGAAGTGACGCTATTCTTGATCAAAGGAGCCTAGTTCTTGTTGATCCAGTGCTCAGTGGACTTAGGAGAAGGCCATAGTCCGGTGAACTGGTCGACGAGAGCCCCCTCAGCCAAGGAAAGGGCGACTTGAATCGAAGTCTCTGGCGGCAGGGAGATTTCAGGAATATCCTCTAGCCTCTTAACGAATTTGATAGCTTCACTCTTTCTTTTGCGGCAAGCCAGCCAAGAGCCGAGAGAAGGCTTCGGCAAAAGAAGGTGGGGGGGGAGAGGGCCTGCCTGGGGCGAGCCCGAGACCTCCATGAACACAAGTTTCAAACTCCTCCAAGCAGAAAATGAACCACATAGGCAGGCTCTCAAAGAAGGGTGCAAAAAAGCAATGACAGAGGGCTCAGGGCCTTGGGGCCGTAGAGCAAAGGGACCTAGGGCACAGGCAGTGAGCTAGGGTTTAGAGCGTTCCATCGCACTAGGTCAGCCGCTCCTCATAATTATTAAAGGTCATTATTATTATATTATTATTGGAGACTTGATATACTTATATATCCCCTTATATTGGGTTGTAAAATAGGAACTAACATACCCTCAAGGTCTTTTTAGATTTTGTTGGAATTGTATTATAATTTTTCTAATCTATATGGCTATTTTTATTTTTATTTTGGAGTAACATAATTTTTTATTATTATATTATTATTGGAGGCTTGATATACTTATATATACCCTTATATTGGGTTGTAAAATAGCAACTAGCATACCCTCAAGCTTAAGGAAAAGAGAGGAATGTTTAATGTCTAATTTGAATATAAGAAAATTATATTGGATTATTTATGTATAACTAACAGAAGGTTCATTGAACAAAGTCCATGAATAATGTATTTAAATGCTCCCCTAAACAATGTTATAGTTGACTTTTAAATATATACAAAAAGTTTTACATTTGAAGATAACATCACTTAAAATCTAAACACAAACTAAAGTCATTTGTTAGTTGTTCTCATTAGAAAATATTAATGAGGGCATAGTGTGGGTGTTTCAAACGTACATATGATCAGAGAATAAATGTTAATTATTTATTCAAAGTAAATTTCCAAGAGAATAATGATGCTTTTATCACCATACGATTACTTAAAATCAACGAATGATGTATGAAAAAAATGGCCTTCACCAAGTTTTCACCTAATTTTTCTATAAATAGTAATAGATTGTTGGCTTAAGCACAAACTGCCTCAAATCATAAAATTATTAGCTATAGGTCATGCATGTTCAATTGGACTCCATCTTAGTTTGGCTGTAGAATTAAACGCTTACATCAACAATCCAAAGTGTTTGTGCATTCCAACGTTGTTACTCATGCCATTAATTGAATAAGTATATCCCTCCCCACTATAGGCTAAGTTATTTCCATGTTTGCTTTGGTTCTCGTAGGTCAACTTTAAGTCTTTTTGGCTTTGAGTACTTTTTCTCGTCTACTGTGTCTCATCATTATACATATATTGGTGATGCCCTTTAAGTATTTTTGGCTTCGAGTACTTTTTTCTCATCTATTTTGTCTCATCATTATACATCTATTAGTGATGCCTACTCGTAATCACATTACCCTACCTTTGTTTTAGTCCCATCACCATTTCTTCTATCCCATGACCAAATCCTATCAACCATAATTTCAATTACTCAACTCAATTGAATATATATCATTCTCATTAGGGATACAAGCCTATAATTTGGATAGGGTTATTAAACCCTTACTATAGGGTAGCACCTAAACACGTGAAGTCTAGTCCCAAAGACATTAACTACCTCAAACCATGAGATGCCTAGCTACAAGCCACATGAGTACACTATGGCTCCATCATAGCTTTAGGTGCAAAATGAATGGTTGGATCAGTTTGTAGGTTGTTTGTTTAGTCCCAAGCCATTAACTACCTCAAACCATGAGATGCCTAGCTACAAGTCACATGAGCACAATATGGCTCCATCATAACTTAGGTGCAAAATTAATGGTTGGATCATTGAGCCAATGTGTTTGTAGGTTGTTTGTTTAGTCCCAAAGCCATTAACTACCTCAAACCATGAGATAGCTACAAGTCACATGAGTACAATATGGCTCCATCGTAGCTTAGGTGCAAAATTAATAGTTGGATCAGTGAGCCAATGTGTTTGTAGGTCGTTTTTTAAATTAAATAAGCCAAACATAACCTAGCATAGATGAACCACCTTAACATACATTAGTTTAATTGTCCATAGAAGCACTCATTCACTCATACATTAGTTTAAGTGCCCGTAGAAGCACTCATTTATGAAGTAGAGAGCATGAATGAGTTAATATAATTATATTACATTCATACTTTAATGTAAGAGTATTAAAATTATCTTCAACATTCTGTTTTTTTCAATCATCATTTTCAGAAAGACAACTGACCTCAAAATAAAGAGGATCTAATATAATCAATTCAATCCATAGAAATCCAAAAGACCATATATTATATATATATATATATATATATATATATATATTACACCACCCATTATCTCATGAATAGATTTGGAGATTCAACAAATTAAATGTCAAAATTTTAAACATAATAAATACATATAAAACCAAATCAATTTAGAGGCCAGTTGCATGATCCTAATTCCTCTGAGTCAAGTTTAAAATTACACATTAGACCAAGTTGATCCAGACAAATATTTCTTATGTACAATTGATATGTCAAGCCTATAAATAACAACCATTTCAAAGTCTCCAAAAATTTGGCCAACTTCTTAGGCGAAACATTACCATTTTGAAGCTTTGGGGATTGAGGCTATAAATGGGGGAATCAAAGAAGCCGAGAAATCAACTTGTAGATCTACTCCCATCTTCCAAAACACGTTTATATGATTTTTAGTATGGTTTTTTAGGAATTGTTGAAGAACAATGAATTATGATTTTTAGTATGGTTTTTTAGGAATTGTTGAAGAACAATGAATTACAATAATTGCATTGTTCAAAGATATATTTATATTTTCAATCAACCTATAATCCTATGCCCTACAATAATAGATATAATGCAAAGGAGAAGAGGAGATGTATAGAGTGTTGAGTGGGAATAATAACACTTGCAAAGGGGTTTATATGATATTGGTGTTTATATTAAACATTCAAATGTATATTGTTTCCCTGCTTAAATCACTAAAAAGAACCAATTGCCATATTCAACTAAGAAAATAATACATGAATCCTCTCATCATCCTATCTCGAGAATAAATTCTTACCATTAAATAAAAGTAACAAAAATAGATATTAACCATAAAAGCATCATACTTTTAGGCCAAGGAAAAACAAAACAACAAATATTTATTAATAAAGAACTATTTGAATAATATCAACTAAGAAAATAATACATAAATCTTCTCATTATCCTTTGTCAAGCATAAACTCTTACCATTAAATAAAAGTAGCATACAAGGTAGATATTAACCATAAAAACATCATTCTTTCCAAACAAGACCAGAAATATTTATTAATGAATAATTACTAGAATAATATTAACATGTAGGTTGATAAATTTCCATTAAAAAAATTGATAAATGTAGCATAAAGGTAAATATTAACCATAAAATATTCAATGATATGAAAATTATTAGAATATATCAACATGGGCTAAAAAAAAATTCACTCTAGATACGAAGCACCATGAATTCTCAATACTAAAGTTACAAAGCACCATGAATTCTCAATACTAAAGTTACAAAGCACCATGAATTCTCAATACTAAAGTTATAGAATGCTCATTATATTTTTTTCCAGATGGTTATTTTTATATTTTATTTTTAAAAAATTAAAATGCCTATGCATTAATATTTATTATTTATTATTTTTTTGATTTGATTAATCAAAATGTTTAACATTGCATTACGTTACAAATTACATCTTTTTTCTATTGGACTAAACAAATGATCTCAAAAATGGGTTTTTTATATTTTATTTTTAAAAGTTAAAAATGCTTACATTGCACTTAATTTTTTTTTTTTTTTTTTTTTTTTTTTTTTTTTTTTTTTTTTTTTTTTTTTTTTTTTTTTTTTTTTTTTTTTTTTTTTTTTTTTTTTTTTTTTTATGTTATTTGATTTAATCAAAAAGTTAAGCATTGCATTACATCGCATCGCAAATATTACATTACATCTCTATCATAATGGGCTAAACAATGGGCTAAACAACATTACATTACATCTCTAGTAGAGCATAAGTTCAACACAACTCAAATAACATAAGTTAAACCTCTTAACATATTAAGTTGAAAATCTCTTCTCAAACATTACATTACATCATGGATCAAAGAACCAAACAACTAGAGACATTATATTAGCTTCATACTAGGCTAACTAAGCATTAAAATTCTAACGGATTAAATTAGAGTGACATTAAAATTCTAAAAGATTAGATTAGAAAAGAATAGAAAATTGAATAACACCTACATTACATAAATCTCCAACATAAATTGAAAACCAAATCAACTCTCTAAATCTCCAACATAAATTGAAAACCAAATCAACTCTAACAACATAAATTGAAAACCAAATCAACTCTAACATATGCTGAAAACCAAAACAACTAAAGTCACAAATAACCTCTCAAATAACCTCCAAATCAACTCTCTAACATATGCTGAAAACCAAAACAACTAAAGTCACAAATAACCTCTCAAATAACCTCTCTCCACACAAGAGAGATAGAAAATTGAATAACACCTCTCCACACACCAAAACAAACCTACAAAATTAAGCTCTCCACATAATCAAAACATACAAAATTGAATTATCATTTCACAGAAGATTTTACACGAATGCATAGCCATTTAGATTACAACCCATATAATCCATAATCATACTACATTGAAAACCATATTGGTATAATACAGATATTTGTATATTTGTACTAGAAGGTCAACACATAGTATTAAAAACCATGATGATATATTGCTATTAAAAAGTTAAACAGTTAGACATTACATTAGAAACCATGATATATCATTATATCACACTATAAGCTGAACAGGAGAATTTGATATATCTGCTAACATCGCGACAACCCATAATACCAACAGATTACACCTTTAAGAGAGAAATCTATCGGATACCATAGTGAAATATCGGAAATTAAATGAGCCCCCAGCCATCGGGAATGTCGATAGAGACCTTCTAAAATCATGGTCAATGCAAAATTAGGAGGCCGGAGGCAAACACGGATTAGAAAATATCGTGCCATTCCTAACATTTAATGTAGAAAGAATAATAGAAGCACTTCTCCACCATGGATGCCTCTCTGATGGGATGCCTCTCTGATGGCAATCTCACGCTCGCCTGAAGAAGACCAGATGAAACACGAACACGCTCGCTTGCAAAGGAGGAACAACAGACGGGACACGATTCGAGCCAGATAATGAAGAGATGCAGTGATATATTGGAAAACCCCTCATTTCATGAAGAGAATCTGAACATCTCTCAACAAATACCTCAACTAGAGGTGAAAGGAGCCGTTGGCATTGAGACTAATACTCGAACTGTGATCGAAGACACACTTGAAAGATCAAACAAAAGACATTCCAACTTATAAGGCGAATTAGAGTAAGGACTGTCTAAGACTGAAGAGAAGGCAGATGGAAATCACAATGCAGAAGGCCACTCCAAATGGTCATGATCTCCAAGAAGCACAAGAACCCATTATAATTGTAGATGCAGCAATAGCGTGCACGCCAGGACCTCTGACAGTCCAATGAACGGGTAGCCTGAAAGAATGGGAAAATCACAGTACAAAAGCCCACAACGAATACGCTCAAGGCCGAAGCCACAATTAACTTCGAAATAAAATACAAAGCCTGCAGGCCACCTTTTTCATTTGAGAGAAAAGACGAGCAACATATCTGTCGAATCATAGAAGACAACGATGGAAAATCACAGTAAAAATATATATATGCCACCTTAAGCAACCTTATTCATTTCATCACAGGAAGTTGAGGAAGACATTTCATGGTATGTGTTGACTCGTAGAACGCGGGCTAGGCAAGTTGGAGCGGAAGAAGACCAAGGGCCGATCCAGAGAATTGAAGACCATGTCCAAATATCCATGTAGCTAAAAGTGCCAAACCTATCTTGAAGATGCAACCATACCACGCAGCCAAGGGCCGGTCCAGAGAATTGAAGACCGTGTCCAAATATCCATGTAGCTAAGAGCCAAACCTATATTGAAGATGCAACCATACCACGCAGCCAAGGGCCGATCTAGAGAATTGAAGACCATGTTCAAATATCCATGTCTCTAAGAGCCAGTTTAGACCAGAGATGCGTGTTCAATGCACAGCGGAAGTCAGAGGTGAAAAGATCATTAAGATTCAAGTAGAAACAGATAACGATTTTAGGGCAAGCTACAAGAAACTATATGTATTTTAAGAGAAATCAGAAAAAGTCGTTTGCCATGTCTTTTTAAGTACAAAACGCGGGTGTTTACCTCTAAATCACAGATAACAACATAATCAAGGTGGATAACAATGTGATGAGTGCCATGGAGAAATTAAACAGCAATGGTTTTCGTTAGCATCTCCCCGGTCCTTTAGATTGAATCTTGATCTCTCGATTAGACCTTTCAACATATGCAGTAACCGGAGAGACGAGCTCCTGAGAGCTTTCAGAAATTTGCCGCTTCAAGTTGAACCACTACAGCACAACCTGTAGATATAGCTTGATCCAGTACATCTTCAACAGAGGCAGAATACCGCTTATCTACTAGACCATAAAAACCATTTCAAGATACAGGCCCAAAAAAGAAATATAATATGTTTGGAACCGAAGGAGAATATGGCGCCTAGGCGTTCAAAACAGTATCAAACATTGAAAACGGAGAACATGAACATATAACAGAAACTCATAACCACTCATTAGAGCTTAATAGCAATAGCAAACCTCTTGAGTGATGATGTCAACTAAAAACTGCCTTCTAACCCACTCCACTGTCCTGCACAATTTATGCCTAGGGCTGCAGATTATGGAGTAATCATAACATATCACCGAAATAGACTAGTCATCTAAAGTTATCCACAACAACAAACTAAATACTCAAAAAGAACTTTACAGCTATAGACCTGAGTTATTTTGTAGGATGCTTGTTTGTTGATAACATTTCAAGATGCTTTCAACGATCAACTCGCAAATGTAGAGGAATATATTTACCCTGCAGCGCAAGGATCAATTCTTGCTCAAATCAGGCATAACAATGATTAGAGACAACGTTAAGGACA
Source organism: Pinus taeda (assembly GCA_000404065.3). Classification (NCBI taxonomy): domain Eukaryota; kingdom Viridiplantae; phylum Streptophyta; class Pinopsida; order Pinales; family Pinaceae; genus Pinus; species Pinus taeda. The sequence continues at coordinate 76,352 of APFE030388628.1, read as the reverse complement.
ACTAGACTTGCCTACATGAAAATAGCACAACAAATATTCAACACCAAACCCCCTATGTAGAACCTGTAACAGATCCTTATATAGGCCTCCTTAGAGAAGTTGCAATGAATCAATTGCTTCCTATGATCGAATTCCAGATTTAGATGAATTGTTCTGCAGCCTAAGGATCAATTATCTCTCAAATCACACATGCCAAGGACCAATAACGCCAATGTTAAGTACTTACACCTTTATATTGATTCTGCAGTGACTGAACCCTCATTCTCCTGCCACTAAATATGTAAACCATCTCAAGAAGAGTAACAACAGCGTTGAAGGTATAAAAGTTTCAATACAATAGCCAATTGTGTGGACGGCCCTGTGGCGCCTAACATCCCATCTTCATATCTAGTCAACCAGACAAGCCAACACAAGCAGATCCCCTTCGGGAACCAAAAAGAATAAGATCATATAGGTATATCGACGACTAAAAGGTTGCGATTCTAAAGGATACACAACCCACTACCTAATAAAATGTAATTAACCTAATTAATTACAGTGTGTCGCTTCCACTGATCTATTTTGATCCTCAAATCACAACAGAAGACACACATTAAAGCTAATCTTACAAAGTGAAACTTCACAAAATTACCTGAAAAAATGCCCTACATTTCTGAACAATTGAAATGTGTAGCTTGCTATCTCCACAGACCTATCGAAACCCCATCCCCAATCCCATCCGCAGTTCACATCTCAACATAAGCAGACGTGGTATATTAAGATGTTAGAATACACATAATAGTGGGAGCGATAAAAGTACAGAAATTAAGGATTGAGAGTACCAGAAGAAAATAAGGTAGGAACAATAAAAAAAATACTGAAATTAGGAACAGAGAACACCACTGATGAAAAATCGTAGGCCTCTGCATCCAGTGAAGAAAAACAGAGCACCCGTGATGAATCACCATAAGATTTTGTATCGTGGGAGGGAAAAATACCAACGAGAAATGCTATTTTAAAAGTGCCTGGAGACAACCACAAACCAGACGTGAAATACAGATGATAATCATTTCCACCCTTCCTTACATGAGGACATCCATCGCCATTTCCTTCCCTCCCTGTAAAGGGAAAAACGTTGGAAAAGAAGCAAATGAATATGATTCAAAAAATGGAGAAGCCATCAATTTATAGGCGAAGGGTGTTAAAGGGACGGTGAAGATGAAACGGTGGAAGGAGGACGAAGGTGATCAAAACGCCAGCTGGAAAAGGTACAGAAGGCATGGCGTGCATTCGAATTCTGCCTTTGATTTGAACATAAGCGCCAGCTGGAACAGGGAAAAGAAGGCATGGCGTGCATTGGATTCTTATCTTTTTGTACCACCTATTTTAATTTGAACGCCAGCGTTGAGAGATACAGAATTTTGTTTTGAGTTGTTTTTAGCCTATTTTTTTGGATTTTTTAGTGTCAGATTTTTTGGAAAATTTTGAAGCTAAATTTTGGTTTGTGTTATTTAAATTGGTTTTTTTCGCTATATATGGATTCAATACCCTCAAAAACCTCAAGACACTTCTATTATGCAAGGATTACCCATTAAGCTTGTAATTTCAATAAATTTCTCTTGGATTTTAGAAAAATTAAACGCAAAATCCCACCAAAAAAACTGATAATAATTAATAGATCCAAAGAAAAATTGAACTTATTTTTCATGATAGAGAGTTAATGACTTGGCAATACCTTTATCAACAAAGGTATTGCAAAATAGATTGTAGTGAGCATCTCTCATTACCATTAATCTCTATAATTGCAAGTTTAAAGGTCATTGGATACATGTAATCTATATAATTGCAATTAGGTAAGTTAGAAAGTTATTATTGAAAAAATAATTTTAAATGGGTGATATAGTTACATGATTTAATTTATTTATTTCAAACAAAAGTAATATATTTAAAGATAGGTTGCAATGTAATTTGGAAAAATTAAAATAAAAAAAAAAAACAATGTTTATTTTCAAAGGTTTTAATTGATTGTTTTTCAAATAAATTTGTTCTAATGGGATTAATTAATATTATGGTAGCTACATAAACTAGCATATCCTTAAAGTCAAGGAGAGGAAACACCAAATTGAATATTTAAAGATAAGAAAGCTATGTTGGATGTCGTGGTCAAAATTGAACACATCACAACCCTTCAAGAGGGGTCTACCACATCCTAGAAGTTCAAAGAGAAAATTAGGCATAACAAAAATTTGTTGATTTTTATTATATTTGTTTAAAAAAAAATCTACAACAAGATGTTTGTTGAAGGGTTATCAAAATAAATTATTGGATATCCCCTGGTTTCCTTGTTCTAATTTCTGAAATCATTTTAGCGATCTACAGACTTCAAAATACTCTTTTACGCAAATACTAAAGTTTCCCCATATTCTTCAAGCAACGGGTTACGAAATGTTATGACGATTGGAAAACGGATTTAATTGAATGAACTAGTTGCACTAGCACGTGCTTTGGTACAAAGATGATGGACAAAATATGGCGCAGAGAGTGGTGTGCGATAACTGATATTTAATGGGAGGAGGAGGAAGGACAACAATATATTAATGTGTGAGGTGATGAGGTGATGGCCCGATGGGCACAATTTGTAGGCAATCTGAGTCATATTTATATTTCGTGGTGTTGGCGTACAAAGTTGCTACTTAGATGGTCCTTTTCCTCCAACATGTGTGACAACCAAATCTCTTGTCACTTTGATATTAAGTCTGGAAAACTATTCCTACATGTATATATGTGGGGGAAAATAATCACAAATATCTACAAGAGTCGATTCTGCAAAGCCTTGAGACCATGCGTGTTCAAGAGATTTCGATCTAATGATGTTGTGAGATTATTATTTTTTGGTACAAATGGATTTGTGCCTATTCGTGAAGGTTTTGGAAAAAGGTTTGGCATTGAGAATCCTTGTGGCCTTCAAACCCACCAGAGTAGGCATTCATTCTTCAAGATTTCCTTGTTTTTGTAAGATGAAATTCGATAAATTCTCAGTCTAGATAGCGACGATTCGTCTCATTTTTTCTGACGATCCTACCCATGATGTCAAAAACTTAATGGCAAGCTTACATCTGGTGCATTTCGAGTTGGTGAAGATTTCAAAGAATTCTTGCCTTGACGTTTCAAATTCGCAACTATAGATTATGGTTTACACGAGCCACCGGGGGTTAAACTACAATATGAACTTGGGAAAGGTGTTTGGTAAATTCTCGGTTCCTCTAGACCTAGATGGAGCCCACGAGAGGTTGGTCGTGTTCTTCAATGCGTAGGTATCTATTTGGAAAAACTCGACCAAATATTCGAAAATGGGTCCTTAGCTTCAATTGAACATCCGAGTGGAGTCCGACCCGAAGTTCATTTTCCAGTTGGACAGCGAGCCCAAGTGCAGTCTTTAGGTCCTACAGATTCAGGGCAATATTAGTCAACCAATTTTCAGCTGCAAGTTTAGCTACGACAAGAATTCCAAATCACGATTGGTGCTTTGACTCTTAGCTCTCACCCCATTTATTCATTCATATATATTCCATTTCTTTTGTTAAAATAAACCCTAAGAAACTACAACTTGGAACTGGCACTCGGTCTCATCCCTTAGAAACTTATGTCATCCTAGTATGACAAACAATGTTGCTAGTTAAACCATGGTTGATGGTTCACTTTGATTTCACTATGTCGATTTTAACAATGAAATCAGTTTCAATGAATGACTTGCACCAACTATCTTTCCATTGAAAACTATTCCATACATTAGGGTAGACCACAATTAGCATGAAACCATTATGGATGGTGCTGGCTCTCCAAAATGTCATATTTTCACTCTGTTTACTTTCACATTCCATCAATTTTTACCATATGTCGCATCTCCATAACCTTGCATAAAGGACATTTTCATGATCATATGAGTTTATACGTATTATTTTCCAAAGCATTTATTTTTGTATTTTGAGTGAAATTATGGTTAAATATTAGAAAAATAACGTGTATTCGCTTATATCTAAAAGCTTGATGAGTTTTGTGATATTTTTAGGCATATTTAAAGATTCCAGCATAGTCATATTTGGCCAAGCATAAAATTTGAATTTCCTCTTCAAACCCTTGAAGATTTGAGATCAATATTCAAACACAATTCATGGAGAAGAATCAAGGAAATTTTAATAAATATTTCCTATCAAAGTTGTTAGAGAGTTGTGAGAGGATCTGTAGAGATAATGATCTCCTTAATTTAACAAATTGGTTGTACTTACTTGAGAGAAAAGTGGATATGAATTTATTAGTTGGTTTCCCTCTTCTCAAAACAATTCGTGTAATAGGAGTGTTTTCTCCACTAAGAAGAGGAGGAATGGAGAAGAAACTTAGAATTTGTAATTAGAATACTTAAAGAGATATCTTTGTAGCTATGTTGCTCCAAGCCTATTTCATTGAATATATGATTATATTCTAATTTTCAACTTCTAGTATGTTTGTTGAGCATTGGAGGACCCCCTTTGCCAAACATGTTCACTCTTTCTTTTGTTTGTTCATAGGCTAGATTTCAATGGTTTTCATAGACTAAATTTCAATCATTTTCATAGATTAGATTTACATGTTTTCCTATAATAAGTTTATATGATTTCATAGAAATAGATTTCAAATGCTTTCTAGATTAATTTTATAATCTTTCATAGATTAAATTTACTAGTTTTTCATAGATAAAGATTCCATGCTTTCATAGACTAAGATTTCAGGTTTTCATAGATCAAATTTACACACTTTCATAGATTAAGATTCGATGCTTTCATAGACTAAGTTTCCATGCTTTCATAGATTAAATTTGCAATGTTTTCCTATATTAATTTTCTAATATTTTCCTAGTTTAGATTTCCATTGTTTTTTTTACATTAAAATTTCATTTCATACCAATTTACTTGCTTTCATAGAATAAAATTTCCTTTCATCTCAATTTACATTTGGTAGAATTAGAAACTGAGCCTTGCACTAATTAAGTTTACGAACCTAAATTGACAATTTAATGCAATAGAATTTAAAGCACAATTAAATTTTCTGACAGATGGCTTAACACAGTAGGCCTCAACCTAGATGGTGGATCATTGTCCATATTAAAAGAAATTCAAAGTGGCACGTTGTCATTTCCATGTAAAACTAATGTCATCTTGATAGGGCATATGACATATGAAACCTTGGTGAATGACCTAACACTCCATAATGTAATGATGAGAAAGTACCATATTGGCATCGTTCTATATTTCACTTTTTATCGGCCTCGCAAATATTGGTTCAATTCCAATATTCTTTCTATTCCTACATTTTCTGTAGATCTTTTCATGTTCTCTAAATTATAGATCCACAAGGTTGTTGCAATTGTCATTATGTTAAATCTAGAAATGTGGGATTCTGATAAATGGGATCCTTTTATTTCCATTAGTTAGAGATAAAATATTAAGGCTAAAAAAATAGCAATATGCGTAAGTCCCGTGATCGAAGTCTTATATTTTTGTTATTTTGGATATTAAATACTAGAGATATGTATAATTTGAGTTGTTATACTTGTATAATTTGAATTATTAAATCCGTATACTTTGAGATACATGGAACATGATAAGTAAAAACACTCAAGTACACCTTTATTTTGGTGATGGAATGTACTATTTCATTTTGACAACAATTAATGCAATGTCTAAAGTGTGTTACTATGTGAATGTGTATCTTCATATTTGACTATATTATTTATTTGATGTTTCCATAATATGATATTTTGTATCTAACATCTAGTGTTAGGAATTTAATTTTAATAGAAATAAATTTGATTGAAAATGAAATGTAGAGATAATATATTGTTGTCAATTGAAATGTATTTTTTAAAGCTTTTCAGTATGGAAGGGTTACATGAATATATGCCCTTCTAATTGAAATTGAGACCAAACCTTCAAATTTGATGATTAGTTGGATGGTTTATGTATAACTAACAAAAGGTCCATTGAACAAAGTCCATGAATAATGTATTTAAATGCCCTTTTAGATGGCTAAGAATTGTTATAGTTGACTTCTAAATATATATAGAAGAATTTTCACATTTGAATGTAACATCAGTTAAAGGTTAAACACTAACTAAAGTCACTGGTTAGTTATTTTTATGAAAAAATATGGGTGAGGGATTAGTGTGGGTCTTTCTTTTTCCTGCAAAAAGAAAACCATACTTTCATTCATATTTGAAAAGAAAATACATTTTGTATATATAAACATGATGTGTGCATTCATCAAGGATCTTGGTAGATCCTTGTGTGGAAAAAAATTAACAAAAATGAATTTTACTACTACATGTTTACATTCTAAAACAAAAAAGAGAGAAATAATTTAATCTAGTGAGGAAAGATCAAGTAATGTATAAATCACTCATCTTCCCCTTCTTTCCTTTCCTTTTCTAGACTTGCTACCATTCCTTGGAATTGGGGCCCACTGAGACGAGAGCCAAAACATCCAAATTTAACTATGGGGGGTGTTCTTTATCTAAACCCGGGCTTTCTGATACGTGGGCACATTTTGCATCCCCTAGTTCATCCTCCATCTATGGAATTATTGGTTGAATTTCGAATTCCTAGATCACTATTTTATCTATCCCACACTATTAGGGGGTAATAGTAGCATTTTTGTCCTAAAAGTCCCCCTTCTTCTTTGGCTGAATTCTCCATAGTTTCTTCTTCTTCTTCTTCAGATAAATATGGATCTATAAACTGTCATCCTTTTAGTTTTTGTGCGTTTTTTTCTTTTTCGTGTTCTTTTTTATATGTGGACACGTGTTCAACCTAATGTGGGACTTTCAAATGTACATTTGACCATAAACAAGCATATATGTTGCTCATTTGTTAAAAGTAACTTTCCAAGAGAATGATGCTTTTATCACCATTCAATTACTAAAAATTGATGATGTATGGTCAATTAAAAAAAAATAAAGTGGCCTTCACCAAGTTTCCATATAAATTTTCTACATGTACCAATGAATTGCGGGGTTAAGAACAAAGAGGCGATGATGATACTTTGTTAACATTAATGAATATTAGTGCTTACCAAATATGCAATATCTATGTTGTTTATGTGTGGATCTACCCTTACCTATAGGTTGGATCCTCAAAATATGAAATTTGCTCCTAAAACCACAAATTACCTCAAACCATTAAATTCTTAGTTATAGGTCACACATGTACAATTAGTCTCCATTTTAGTTTAAATGTAGATTTAAAGGCTATATCAAAAATCCAAAGTGTTTGTGATTTCCTTGTTTGCGTGCTTCATTTCTACCCATGCCATTAAATGAATAAGTATAGCCCTCCCCGCTATAAGTTGTGAGTTATTTCTATCTTTGCTTTTGTTATTATAGGTCAACTTTGAGTTTTTCTAGCTTTCAGTATTGTTTTTTTTCCCATATACTATGTGTCTCATCATTCTACATTTGTTAGCAATGTTTACTCAAAAGTCCATTACCCTACCTTTGTTTAAGTCCCATCCCCATTTCTTCTATCCCATTACCAAATCATGTCAAACATAATGTCGATTATTCAACTCAATTGAATCCATATCATTTGTTGACCTTCAATGCGAAGCAGAGAATGATGAGGAGCCCTTGCGTGTTTCAACAATTTCCTGATCAGAAGTGAAACCAACCTCAGGACAACAAGGGCTTGACATAACCATCAGCTCGAGCTGAAGTGCCTCGACAGCCTGCAGGGTTTTGATTTCGTCAATAGGCAGATCATCAAAGATCAGTGGCCTAGACATATTAACATTGAGTGAATCAACATTGTGATCGGATGAAGTAATACAGAGATCACGATAGCCACGATCATAAAATTAGGGATGTTTGTCGACATCCTCATGATTTGATGAATCGTGCAGAGGGGTAAATGAGAAGCAAGTATGTTCACCCTATGTGTTTTTAGAAATGATAGATGACAGATTGGATAGATTTTCAAAGGAAGATGTGTCCTCTCAGCAATGTAATGACAGATTGACATCTGATGTTGTGTGAATGGTCAGAAGTAGAAACATCTGGAAATGAGTTTTCACAGGGGAAATCAATAGTGGCAGAATCACAAGGGATTTCAGGATAGAGTGGGTGAGGAGCAGGTGGAAGGGAGTCATCCTTCACCGCCTAGTTCTTCTTTAGATTCCCGCACACACTCATCATGAATGATAGTGTTGGTTGGCTACACAACATTGGCTCCATCGACAACTTGATCCTCGTTAACAATAGGTGAGGAGTCTAAAATGGAATAACACAAGACAACACGATATGGAGGATCAATGGAACACGAGGACGGATGTTGAGGGAATGAATCCACGTGACAACTAGCAGGCCTACAAGCCAAATCTGCATAGACATCAATAGCAAGTGGGGTGGGAGGATGTGACAGTTCAACAGATGTGTGTGCAAGTTCTCCCACATCAGTCTGCGATGGTGGAGTTGTTTGATGAGGTGAAGGCAGACAGTCACTTGTGACAGCAACTGTTCTTACCATGATTGCACAACTCCATCACCAGAGTATGCTAAGCGAGGTTCGAACGATTTTGAGACTTGTGTATTTTCAGATATGTAAAGAATATACTCAAATCTTCCATCGAGAAATTCGCAATCAATTTCATCTTCAGGAAATTAGTATGCAAGATTATGAAAGCGCATGTAAAAATGTTCAACATATTCATCAGGTACTTTCCGTTAGAGCCTAGATTTACCTCAGGCTTAAAAGGTAGGATCTAGGGCCAACATCAAACCACGCTTAGCCTGGTAGCTAGCCCTACCACGTCAGGAGAGGGCTCTCTCCAAGTCAATCTCAGCTAATTATGATCACTAAAGGCTTGAGATGACTGATTTGATTACTAATATTAGGATAGGTATATATGTAAAGGAGTTTGATTGAATAAAATGTTGTGTTTGTGGGCTCTAATGGACAAGCAAATTTTGGGTGCAGGGAATGAGGCTCAGTCTTGCAAATAGCTCAATGGGACAAGGTAGGCAACTGTATTTGGCACTCTAAATCAAATGAGATGGATGGATTAGACAGAGGAGGAGTTGAAGAGGGCAAGAGAAGCCATGGATCCTCTCCAAACAGTTGAAAACATCAAGAAACTAAAGCAAACTTCAAGTAGAGCACTGCAATTTCAATGTATTCTACTTACACTCTTGTTTGATTTAGTTGAGAAGAAATAAGAGAGAAAATGACATATATAACACATAAGTAAATTCACAAGTACATAAGAAAGAATTGTACCAAAAGAACATGCCACAGGGATCCCAAAAAGTGCTGCAAACCCTGGTCTCAATTCCTTAGCCAAAATGCTGATATGAGTGTACAATGAAGCTCCTTACTTTCTCAAGAGTCCAACCATGCTAATGACTGAAAAATACATAATATAGAAAAACCATAGCTCATTCTAGCCTCTAGGGGTCGAGCTCACATGTTTAGGAGTTGTTCCAACTAATTCTAAACTGAGAACTACAAATCAGGCAGTGGAATAGCATGCCTCTAGAAACAAGGGAACTGATTCATTTAGTTTCAAACAATTTTTTAACTGATGAATCTACCTAAAAGAGTGAAAAATTGACATATTTACATCATTATCCATCAATGTACATGAAATTACATCAAAAACTTGACATTAAGAGAGTGAAAAGGTCAAACTGGCCAAAACTGGGCGAAAAACAGAGCAATACTTGGTCAAACTGGCAAAATTTCCTCTATGCGTAGCACCTGTTTGGACCCACTTTTGGAGGCCTTTCCGGTGTCCAAATTAGCTCCAAGTGTGCTTGTTGGAAAGGTTTGCCTATCTAATTTCCAAACCAAGTGGAATTTTTTAATTTGGCCTTCATTTACCCTACCAAAAATCAAATCTCCCAAGACTGCTTCCTATGTGTCAAAACAGGGGCAGTAAGGTCATTTTTTGAGTGTTTTTGACCTTTTTGAGGGCTCAAAACCTACTCAAATTTCTTGGCCATAGTTTGGCAAGCATAATTTTTCATGCCAAATCCAAAAATACCGAGTTTTTGTGATTTAGAGGCTCCTAGCAAAAGCAAGCGCCACGTGGCGCGGCGCATAGGGCAAAAATTCTTGTTTTCGTGCCAAAAATTTTCAAAAATGCAAAAAGTGCTCCAAATTTTTTGAAATTTGGGCTGAGTCTTCTCTATCAAGAGCTATGTTGGGCCAAGTAAGCCTCAGCCAATATCTGAAGTCGATCATGCTCCTTTCGCCTCTTTGATGCCTTCTCCAATTTTGCCTTTAAACTCCTTATTCTTGCCTTGCAAACTTTGTTCCTTGCCATGTAATGAAAAGCCATGTGTCTCGACAAGTTTTTCTCCTTGTTGGCCTTCTCCAACAATCTCTCTAAGTGGATATTGACTCTCTCGAGCCAAGACTCCCAATCGACATTGATCTCTTGCTCAAGTGAAGTGAACTCCACCCTCCTCCTTTGGGCAGCTTGGCGATTCTCCCGAATGATTTGTAACTCCATGATCACTTGCTTCAAGTTGCTTATTCCTTTGCTCCAAGTACTTTATAGTCCACTTAGCCCTTTCCAAGTTGAGGAACAAGGCCTTGATGTCTGCCTGCTGCTCTTGGATGATTTCTTTGAGATTTGTGCTTTGCGGGCCCATATCTGTGTCATCATCCTCAATGAGAATAAAGTCCCGCTCACCTGAAGGCCCCTCATCTTGTAATGGCCTCTTGCCTTTGTCCTGAACCTGTGGTGCTGATGACGAAAGCAAGACCCCTTCCATCCCGATTGGAGATAATACTCGCTTGGTTACTGCAAACAACCGTCTAGTGCCTTTCTGATAAGTGATGAATACCGGCATACTAGCGGTCTATGTCTCATGACTCTCATGCTGATAAGAAAGTCCACCTGTCTCATGCAAAGCGTCTGAAGGTCCCTGAGGAGCTCTGAAAAACTCACGAGAGATGAAGTTCTCCCAAGTGATGCCCTGTAAGCCAAGCTGATGGATGACCACAATTTTTATGAGAGCAAAATGATATATACTATTGAATTGCTGCTAAGGAGTCTTGTGTTGCACTAGAGTGATCATCTACTCAATATTTTGGTACATGAAGTAAGGGATGTTCATCATCCTTACCCTGGTAAAATGCATCAGCAGCCGGATATGATAAGCATACAAATGGGAGAACCGACCATCACATTTGAAATACTTCATAATCAATTTCATTAAAGGAGCATATGAATCTTTGAGGTACCGAAAAGGAAAAACTCTCTTGAGTTGTCTCAAAAATAGGGGCTTGATGTATGGTTCATAATGTTGCCGATCAATTTGCTGCCTCTTATTCCATTACTCTCCAATGTAGGGAAAGTGAAATGGATTCTGGTGTTAATGTGAAAGTAACACCAGCTAGAGTGGTTTGACCATCATGTAAATGCAGCACAAACAAACGAGCCAACTCATGATGAAATTGAATGCTAGCAACCTTCTCACAACATTCATAGCAGGACTGGTGTTGGAAACAAGAGATGGAAAGAGGGCAGGCCTGTAATTCAGCAAGAGAGATCGGTTCTTTTCTAATATGTTTGCCACCTCTATGAGGCCTCCTGGGTGCATGTTGTTGAAAATGCAACAAGATGATGGAGCTTAGTGAAAAGAAGTCGCCTTCACTAAGTGGACTCAGAGGCTATTTTTGGCGCAAAGTCTATTTTTAGACTATGTCTATTTTTAGACATATGGATCATGGTCTATGAGTTGCAGGATGTTATTTGTGGATGATTGGTCATGTTGGTAAAAATAGATGGACTTCTAATTTTAGACATATGGGCGGAGTCTATTTTTAGACTACCAGTATAAAAATAGAACAATCGAATATTATTAGCTCTTAATAATATTTAGACTATAAACATTATCTTATCCTTTTGGAGCACTTCAGTTCGAGCTACGGATGTGGCACATGCAGCTGCCGGAAGGAAATACGTGTTTCTTATGGGTTACTTGAGCTATTGCATGGAGGACTTCAGTGATTGAGTTCTGTGGAGTTGATTGAGGAGTTGATCGAGTTGTGTTCAGTTTAACTTGGTTGAAAGAGTTGTATTTAGTCTAACTGATCAATAGACTACGTGATGAGTGGTGTGAATTAGTTATTAATTAATTCACTAATTATTAACTCATAAATCAACTAAAGAATACATCAGTTAACTCAGTGCATGGATAGTTGAGTGGAGACAAGTGTTAGAGGTGAGTGAAAGGGCAAGACAACTGTTAGTTATGACTATACTTGTGCATGTGATTTGCACAATCAATGGATTGAGTAATTGCCAATGAGGATTGCGTGGTATATCCAAGGGAAATACGAATTTGGATCATTCATTCATCAGTATTCTCATGCAGGATTGAGCAGTGGAGGCAAGCAAGCAGCGGAGGAGATTTGAACCTGTGATTGATTCAAATCTAAGCTAGTTTGTGTGTAACAAGTGGAGATAGTACTGAGTACTTGTGAGGAGTATTGTACTATGTATTTGTTACATGTTATCAATCAATATAATATACAGATAGTTGGGGGTTTTCAGCTTTATTCTTTCCCCGGGTACATACTGTGTTGATATGTGTGATTGATGCTTCAATGTGCACATGTGAATGTTTCTTAATACTGCTAAATTGATGATCAACGTAGAGGAGGTTATGTATTATGCATTTATTCTGCAATTAGTGTATAATCGGGATAATCTCTGTGAATAAGTGTCATATTATTCAAAATTTCTACACAGAACCACCAAGTATTCTAAAATAATCTTCAAGATGGGAAGCTCTTTATAACCTTCTTAAAAGGAAAACAACTAAGCTTGAACAGAGAAAGAATCCCTAGTTTAGAAAAGAGTTGCTCAAATGCAGACAAAGCGACTAGTTAGAGATAAGAAACTCAAAGAAGCAGCAAGAATAGTAGGAGTGAGAAAAAAAGAGTAAGAAGAGAAGAAAATAAAATGGGAGGAAGATAAAATGAAGAAGAAAGGAGAAGCTAGACAAAAAGCGAAAAAATTAAAAGGAGAAAAAATGCCTAGGCCACCCAAACACAACAAGAAACTTTAACAGAAATGCAATTGGTATAGATCCATAATAAACATCCACGCCAACATATCCCTATGCAATAAATGGGTATCACTCCTACCTAAGTGTGTAAAGTGGTTAATCTTAGCCACTTAAGCTTTAGCTTTTATGTGTGCTTATACAAAAACTAGCTTAGGCTATGCATATGTGACTTCCATATATGCTCCCATATATGAAAGATATGAGAGTGTGAATATACAAAAGAGAATATATGCTCATTTCTTTATATATGCATGCTTAATATCTTTTTTGTATACATGCATATATAGAATTGTGCATATAGGGAATATCATGCTCTTTTGTAACTTCCATCTGAGTGTGAATATATGGAAGTTGACCTCTATATATGCATTGATTTATTATATGTGGATAAATATGTGAGTGACACATATATGGAAGTTGGCTTATGTATATGTATAACTTCTGTATCTATGCACATATATATGGATGGTGACTTTTGTATATGCAAAAGTTTTGTATATATACACACCTGTATAGAAGCTAGCCTCTATATATGTTCACATATCTGGAAGCATAAGGGCATGTGCAGCTTCCATTTATATGCGGTTGCATTCTATATATGCACTGCTTCCAAATAAATAATTTTTCTTTTGTATCTACACCTCTTATACATTTGTTATTTAGTAATAGATTATCCACATATCATTTTAACTTTGACTATGAAGATGTTATGTCAATGAAGATGTTTAATAGCTATATTATGTTATAATGATTAGTTGTATATTATAACTAACATGTATATCAATGTATTAAACAATCAGCCATATCTTATCATTAATATGTGTTTATGTATTTAGATATAATTGTACAAAACTAAGTTTTATGATTAAATGTGTACAATCTTAATATCACATGACATTAAATTTATTTATTCATTTAAAAATACAATTTGAAATGATAATAAAAAATTACAATCTCATTAAATTTATTTAAAATATATTTTAAGTAATAAAAATATAATTCCATCCATTACAAAAACACATATAATTATTTTATAGAAGAAAGTCTTTCAGATTAATCACATTGTTAGGATTTGGTCTACGCTTCTAACTAACTAATGTGGTTCATCCTCATGACTAGGTGAGAAATCCAACCAACTAATCTGGTTCATCCTCAGGATTAGGTGAGAAATCCATTGATCAAAATGAATAAATAGTAAGGATGCAACATTGCCCAGAGTTAGCCATTAAAAACTAGTTGTTGGTGAATTAGTTAATAGGTAAAGAAATCAAAATCCATTAGGTGAGAAATCCATTGATCAAAATGAATAAATAGTAAGGATGCAACATTGCCCAGAGTTAGCCATTAAAAACTAGTTGTTGGTGAATTAGTTAATAGGTAAAGAAATTAATTATTTCGGAATTAGTGGTAAAGAGTTATTTTATTAAAATATTCTTAATTTAGTTGAAAATAGCTATTAAAGAATAATTAAATATAAAATATTGAATTTCAATATGATAGAATTAATGTAAAGTAGTTATTTATTAATAATTTATATCATCTTTTTTATTAAAAATTGACTTATTAGGAAACTAGTTATTATGAATTTAAAATATTTAATCCCAATATAATCCAATAATTATTAATTTATTAATATCAAGTTTATACTAGTAATTTTATATTGTTATACACTTATTTAAAAAAAATAAAAATAAAATAATAACTTTAACCCATCTTAACACTTCCAAAGCCATCTTAACACTACAGTTTTAAACATCTCCATATCTCAAGTTGCTTTAACTATCTACAATGTTCAATAGTCGGCAACTTTTATGAATCAGTGCACTCATAAATATGTAGCCACTGAAGTTTTGGCAGACCACAAAATATTTCTACTTTGTTCAAATTATTTCACCGGTATGAATTGATCTGAATCTCCTGAAGGTCGACGCAACCTCCCTGACCGAACAATATTTATGATGTTGTTGCCATGAAAATATCATACTGAAATTACCCAATTCAGACCGCACTTAACTTGGAAAATGTGATGGCTTTCTCTAAGTTCAAAAGATAATTTACGTTAATCACACAGGTTTTGTTTTTTTCACAAGAAGAAAAAAACACTCTTTTAAATCATATAAAAAGGGAGTACATATGTCTTAGATCTCCCTCTTCAGTTTGTCTTGCATTATTATATCCCAGCCTAATATAAAAGTATCCATAATTGCATCCTTATTTAACTACCAAAATATTACATAGCTAGCTATAATTACATTATCATTACCTGTATTTCATACTATTATGACTCATAGCTAAAAGTTTATCACCAGTCCATAGATTATTGTGACTCTTTAATTACTTATCTTCTGTCTCAAAAATTTAGTTTACTCCTAATATTTTGTCCAAAAAAACTAAAAACCTCTCAAGTAAATTCGATGCTGCTCGAATTCCACAATGTGTCTTGTACAAAAGCTGCAAAGAAGAATTTCCCAGGTGCTTTTGATATTCCTCTTTTGGATAGAAGATCTGCTATCTGATTTTGTTCCCGGTATATGTGATCAAATGAAATCGTTTGAAAAGAGCTTACCACATTTCTGATATGTCTCATCCAATTTGAAAGGATGGGAGGATTGAAATTGGAATGCTCATTTACCTAATCAATAACTCCTTTTGTGTCTCCAAAAACATGAAGAGCCTCCAATACCAGCTACTTCGAACATATGAAAACACTCCATAGTGCAATGATTTATGCACTACTATTTGTCCCTTTCCTCCCTCCCACCAAAAATGATAATATCTATTGGAGAAAGTACTCTGTAAGCTCCGCATCCACAACTCATGTGTAAGCATGCATAAAAAAAACTTATAGAAAGCTCCTTCCATATGTCCTTGTGATTGTACCTGATTGTCCTTGTCTGGGAAGCTATCTTCATTGGTCCAATTTCATTATAATATTTCACAACCTTTTTAATCACTTCCCTCACGTATGCCTCTTTCTGCTCAAACAAATGAGAATTCCTGCTACACCATATGGACCCCACGATATAAAAAGGAAGGGACCTATGAGTATGTTGAGATTTGAACGAGGAAAATTAACATATTTCCAGTGACAGGATATTTCATTGTACAATAATGTTTAGTGCATCCATCACCCCCTTCCATACGAACACAACAAACGGCAGATTTTGGTACAAACTTTACAATAAAACTCTACCTTCAATGAAAGGCTAATTGAGTTTCACCAGTCTAATTGCATCTCATAGTTGTGGAATGTCCCGGAGATGAAGGTCAAGAGATTATGAGAAGCAACCATCCATTAAATATCATTATGTGATTCATTAGAGGATATGGGAGTCATAGTGGTCTAGTTGTTGCCAAAATGAGAGTTGTAAACCTCTCAGGGAATATGACTGTGTATAGTGCGATTATACATATTTTTTAATTGGAAACTATGATTACCTTTCGCTATAGTGCGATTATATATATTTTTTAATTGGAAACTATGATTACCTTTGGCTAGGGTCGGAATTTCAAAACAACACAATCTATCAAATTTGATGGTTTTTACACTTCCCCAACCCATCTTCACAGTTTCAAAGAAATATGTTGAGGGTTTCGTAAAAAAATTAGCTATATTTGACAACAAAATCACCCTATGGTGAGCAATTTTCCCATCAAATTCCATCTCTACCTCTGATCACGGGATAATAATACTATGGACTATATGGGCATAAGTCAATGATTGACTTAGTGCATGGTGGATAATGTTTTCCTAATTTTATGAACCAAGTACATTCGAGCTACATGTGGAACTTTATTGAAAATCATTAAGGTAATGTTGGTTAGTTCAAGCTCTCAGTGGTCGAATAAAATGGGAGGTTGAAGCTTTCACTCATCAATTGGATCTAACTCAATTCGACTCCCTTTTTGTGGGTATATAATTATTTTTTTCAAAAAGCAAAAAAATGACTAACTTCTATTAAGAATGAAAGTAGTTAGATTGTTCATAGCTTTTGTGCTTAATTTGTTACATAATGCCTCATGAACCAGTTACAAAAAGCCTTTCAATGCTAAAGACATGATCACAAAAATACCTATGCTCAAAATTACAAAATATTTTTGACCAGTTCATTCATACTTCTATTAAGGAGAGGAGCTAGAGATCAACTTATGGGAACATGGGATCCACGAAGGAGGAGAAAAAATCACCTAAGCAAAACTTGAAAGTTGTCGAAAAGACCTGCCCAAAACATTAGCCAAAGAATATAGAAAGAGAATCCCCTAACTAGAAGGAGAAGGAGAATCCCACAGCTAGAAGGAGAAGGCACCAGAGCTACTAATAAATTCATTGACAAGGATGGAGAAGAAGATCTTTCCTGGCATAGCAGAGCAGCCAATTTTGGAGAGGGAGTCAGCAGGTTGATTTAGTTCTCTGTAAACATGTGAAAACTTGATGCACTTGAATTGGTGAATTAGGTCTCTAATCCAAGTCATCCAATTGAATAATGTAGGAGGGCCAAAGGATGATCTTCCTTGCACCTAGTCTATAATAGATTTAGAGTCCCCTACAACCTCCATCTCTTTAATTTTCAGCTAGGAAGCGCATTGTAGAGCTCCTCATAGAGAAATCAACTCATCTCTGTTGTTAGTACCAACTCCCACACTTCAATAAAAACTGTATTTCAGACCTACCTACATCTAAATGATAAACCCACCAAAACAATAACCTTCAGAGGAGACTCCATCAAAAAAACCCACCGTGAGAGACCTATCAAATTCTTAATAAGAAACAATCCTCCTACAAGGAGAAGGGAAGCAAGGCCCAGAATCCCTAAAGAAACCCACAATATTCATACAGGTGGAGCACACATCAGGTACTGCATGTTCAAATATGATGGCATTTCTACACCACTAAATTCCCCAAATATATATAGTAGAAGAGACTTGTAAGAATTATTTTCTTCAATCCTATGTGTAAAACAAACACTGATAGAGAAGAAATCAATCCTGACAGAGATATGTAGAGACTTTAGCACTTCTTCCCAAATGTTGGTGTAAAAGGGACAACCAAGAGAGAGGTGTGCAACCTCTTCATTAGCATATCCACACATGGAGAAAATCCTCGGTCCTTAGAAACCCCTCTACATGAGATCCTCCCATGTTAGAATCTGGTTGTGAAAGGTAAGCCAAAAAAAACATTTCAATTTTAGAGGGATGACCCAACTCCACATGTCAACCAACCCTACAACATGATGAATAGGTTGGATATCCTTAGTGATGTAAGTATAGATTTCTTTGACTAAGATGTTACCATCAACTACCCTACCA
This sequence comes from Pinus taeda, assembly GCA_000404065.3. Taxonomy (NCBI): domain Eukaryota; kingdom Viridiplantae; phylum Streptophyta; class Pinopsida; order Pinales; family Pinaceae; genus Pinus; species Pinus taeda. Next base: position 57,958 of record APFE030388628.1, on the reverse strand, counting down.
TCCCATTCAAGATGATCATCCTTATCATTAATGACAATACCAGCATGACCAAGCGTGTACCTGTAGCATTCCCATTTAGGATCGATTGCAACTCAAAGGCCAAGGACTCGCGAAGAAGGCCGACATGAGGAATGTAATGCAAATGCACATTTGACCCTAATTTGAGCTAGAGTCCAAAAACTAGAGGTGTGGAAAAACTTTAGAATTTGGAATGATAGAAAATGGTCTCCATTTATACCTTTCATAGCATCCAAACTGATGGTGATGTGATCTACCCTTCCCACCTCCCGTTTAAGATTTCCACATAGCCATGGTTTCACTCCCAACATTTTGTGCCAAATGTAAGAGGCATTTTTAATTTTTGGGGTGCCACAACTTACCCAGTCCATTAAATTTTGGTTCTGCAAGTATTTCTCTTTGATAATAGATTTCCATAAACATGTACCATTTAAGGCCCTCCACGATTTTTTTGTGAGCAATGCCAGATTAAGTCTCTTAGTATCTCTTAAACGCCATCCACCCTCCTCTATTCTCTTAGTGATATGTTCCAAGCTAACCAAATATGGTTTCCTAATTTTTCCAACCCCGCTCCACAAGTAACAAGCAATAATTGCATTGATCTTTTGAGTGACAACATTAGGAAGGAGGAAGAGATACATCTAGTAGATAGAGATTCCATAAAGAACCGCCTTAATCATAATGAGCCTACCACCCATGGAAAACCATCTATTTTCCCATAAAACCAATTTCTTAACAAACTTTTGAATCAACCAGTCCCAATCGTTACTTTCGTAGCAATTCAGTTACACCTAAAAGCGTGGATATCTAAATCCATGAGACAAAGGAATTACTTTAACCCCAAATATGTTGGTGATCTTATATGTGACTGGTTCCTCTATGTAGTCAATTATCAGGTTTGATTTTTATGTATTCATGATCAACTCAGATGTTAGGCTAAATTTTGTAATGATCTGGTGAAATTCCTGCCATTCATCCAATTTTGCTACACCAACACAGAGGATATCATCCACGAATAAAAGGTGGGTAGCACATATTTTCTTTGCGAGTCTATAACCGTGGATCCTACCAGCCACCTGAGCTGCTTGAATGCCTCTACTCAGCCTGTCAATTACTAGTATGAATAATAGAGTGGAAAAAGCATAACCTTTTTGAAGTCCCTGAGGAATCCTGAAGAAAGTTGTGTACAACTATTATTACTCGTGAAGGACTTAGTTTCCAATATTTTGGATGATAAGTTATTTATTTCTTTATGGATGGAGGACTCTAGCGATTAAATAACAATGTAGTATAACAAAAAGATGAAATTTCTTTTTTAGGTTATGTTTTCTAGTCAATTTTAATCAAAATCTTGTATATATTGTTTAATCTACATAGATCGAGTGACCTGAGGATTTTTCAAGTGGTTGCAATCACATTTTTTCATGTAGCGGGGTCCATCGAAAATATGAAACATGGATACTCCTTTGATGAGGAATTAAATTATGTATCCAATGCGTGCTCCTCCTTGAAATTTGAGTGAAATCGTAGGGAGATAAGTTGAAAATATGAGTTGAAAATTAGTTTTTTCTTTTTTCCCTCTAAAATTTGATGATTTAATCTAATCTTATTTTATTATTTCCACTATTATTATATAATGTTCCTTAGGAGGCCCATTTTAGACCTCAAAAATTATCTAATGAGCCTTACTTGTGTTGTGAATGTTTCAAGTTATTTCAGGGGGTTTTCCAAAGGGATTTGTAGGTCTACAATTATTTATAGTGAATTAAATACTAGACCAAACAAATTACTATACAAAATGGACATTTCCATCTTAGTAGTACTTTCATATAACCATGTCTAATTTCCAAAATTATCTTACAAGTATATCATCATCATTTTAGGGTTAGTTTGGACATACTTTTTTTTCAACTGAAGAAATCGTGCCTAGAGCAACTCTTAGGCATACATAGTCCTGCGTGGGATTGGACCACGAGACTTGTGGGAAAAAAACTCCCCGCTTAACTGTTGGACCACATCCTTGGGACTTATTTTAGACATACTTAAGCCACTACAAGTCCAAAAAACTTACTGGAATAAATTTCTAGTTTTTGATGGGGGGATTTGACCCCAAATATTTGCAACTAGTTTTTGGATTGTGGGAAACTTAGATTTCATAGTATATTTGAAGCTTTGTGAGTTAATATTGTTAGGTTATTTCTACCCTAGCTTCACCCACCCATAGATCTTGATTATAGAGTGTCTATAAATTTGTGGGTGACCCCCTAAAATCAAGATTTCCTTCTTGTTTTCTATGATTTTTAGTGTTTTCATATTTGTAATTACATGACAACAAGACAATTTACAAAGTATGACCTCTTATCTAGGATACAACTTAAGGACACTTTTTTTTAGTAAGAACATTATTTGGTCATTCATTTGAGCTATTGAGAGTTGTATCTTCCTAGTTTGTTTGCATAATTTTGTGCATTGTTTTTTTTTCAAATTAGCAATCAAACAAAAATTAATTCTTATATTCACCCTAGACTCATTTATTAGGAATTGGTTCTCTAATTACTTTGGCAAAGTATCATGTATGGAGAATTATCCTGTAGCATTTTAATCTCGAAAGGATCTTGTAGAGTTTTCATGAGAATCATCGGAAGCCCAAGAATGTTCAAATTTTGTTAATGAAAAGCAAGTTGTCAAAGGTTTAAAAAGCTCCAAGTTTTCTAATCACTGAATTTTTATTAAAAAATGTTGAATACTTATTTCAAGAGAGGGAATTCACTTGTACCTCATTTTAAAGGAGTCAGAAGACTGCATGTTTTGATGACAAAAGAGAAAACATTAAGTGGCTTTCAAAATGTAAAATCTAATATCATTGAAAGGTTTAAACATGGAAATTCAACAAAAACCATGCAACAAAGAGTAAAAACACATAAGGTGGAATTAGTAGCATCTCTTTCTGTGTTAAATGCTTTTTATGCTTAGAATCAAAGTTGCTTAAGCTTGTAATGTCATTGTCTCTTGAGCAAACTATATATTTTTTGTTTGCTATTTTATGTGAGTCTTGAGATGACTGGCATGACTAACCTATGGCTTGAATATCTACGACTTTGGGGCATCTAATTCGTCAAAATCACTTGGGGATCATACCTAGCTTGTGAAACACTAGTTCTTAGCATGGTTGGATTTTTACCCATGAAGTTTCAAACCAGTGACCTTTACACCACAGAGTGCCTTAACACAACACTCACCGTCTACTCTACAAACAATGGACTTAAACAAATTATATATTGAGTTGCACATTTCTAACCAAAAAAAATACACTTAAGTTGAAATAAACACTTCTTAATCCTATTTGCATCGTAAACATGTATTTTAAATATGAATAAATCAAAAATAGAAAGACAAAGTACTACTCGTGGTGCAACAAATTGGCCTTTTCAACTATTGGTAAATAATAAAGCTAGGTACCTTCTCAAAATTGATCTCTAAATCTAAAGCTTGTTTTGACATAATTTTAAGATGTTAACCATTCAACCTAATTTCTTATTGAAACTGAAAGAGTGACATCGAGATGAACATTTTGGTGACAATGATCTAAGGTATACCAAGAAAAGTAACTTGAAATACAGACTTAAACGAGATGTTAAAGTATGGGCAATGTTTTTGACCTATTTAGTTGAATTGGAGAGAATCGAGATTATTAACTCACAGAATAATCTATGAAAATATTCTTGGAATGTTGTTTATGCCAAAACATATCATTCTAAAATAGTGTACAAATTTATAAATTTTATTCAAACTTTTATGTTACTAAGATTGATGATAGAAAATATGTAGGAAGAATTTGACTTCATTTAACTCTAAGATGAAATCATATCAAATAAATCTTGGGTCTCTTTGGTATAATTTCATAATTACTTTTAAGTTTATTTTCCATCACTTGAAGTATTCTAACCACAGAAAATGTAAACACAAAATGTAAACATAAAATGAAGTCATGTGTGTTCAGACATTGGATGTCTGATTTGCTCCTTTTGATAGGCATATTTCATGATTTTACAATAAATGTTTTGTTTCTTCTACTACTTGTATTGTGTGATGGGAGGGATAAGCCATAAAAAACCAAGTTCTTTTCCTTCTTTATTATCTTAAATTTTGAAGATCCTCATACTAAACAGTTCAATCTACAAAGGAGATAAATACATGTGGAGTGCAACCTATCTGCTACAAGTGTATTGGGAGATTCAAGAGCAGCTACTTTCTAATATTTTTGAAGCACTATCAACCATTTGATTATCTCCATTCACCACTTGTTTTGTTGTGGTAGCTTAGAGTATCCAAGATTATTTTCAAGATTCCAAAGTGTAATCTCTAGTGAAGTTATTTCGTTGGAGATGCAAATTTATTTAGTCAAACTCCAAAATACCACAATATTATATTCATTTATCATGCATTCGAAAGATTGTTACTACAAAAATATTTACACAACTTCTAGTGAAGCTATATATTTAGATCCATTCAAATTATAAAAGGGAGTTTTATGATTCAAGGAGGAGTACTACATCCTTACATCGTTTATGGACTCAACATTCCTCTTAGGCATATAACAAACTTTTTGTTTTGTCATGGTTTTGCAAGTCAAGGATTGTCTTAATCTAGTTAGACTAATGGGAAAAATGATTCCATAATTATTTCAAGGTCTAGTTAACATGTATGTTAACTGTTCTTTGATAAATTTAGCTCCAAGAATTGTCTTTTTTTACTAAGGTATTATGCTTTTTTATTGTTAATAATTCAAAAAAACTTATTCTAAGTGGATGTCTTCCTAATTTCCAAAAGATGGTTTAACAACTACAATATAAAAGCATTGTGTAAGAATTTCTTATGTTGAACCTTATTGTTATTTATTGTTAATAGTTCAAAATGTCTTATTCTAGGGGCATATCTTTCAGTTTTTCCAATGATGCTTTTACAACTACAAGATAAAAGCGTCGTGTTACAATTTCTTATGTTGAATTCTCAAAGCACGCATAGAGTGGTTTTGGGTTTACTTTGCAAAAGAATAATATGAGCCACTACTATAAAAGACTTAATCTCTACAATAATACTAAAATAGGTTGTCATATAAGAAGTAGAAAAGGAAGTTATGTTAAACACCATGTTGTTTAATATACATGCCATATTATTTATGGTTGATATATCATCCTTAGTAGGAAGAGGTGAAGCTTTGTTTTTTTATTTGTGTGTAACATAGAAAATGATTGTTTTGTGACACAGTCCTTCTTACCAAAGCCAATATGATAAATTCTTGGGGGTTGATAGAAACAATGACATTGTAGGGTGGGAATCTACAATTCTTTAAGTTTAAAATAGGGTTTGTAAGGAAATTAATGTTATTGTTCCCATGGGTGTAGCTTACTTGGCAATAGAGTGTCTGAAATCCCCTACGGGTTAATTCCTCTTGTAAAACTTTTTCCTTATAATTATGTAATTATAAATTAAAATGGCTAAGAGAGGGACATAGATTCCATTTCTTGAGGAATTAGGTTGTTTTATTTATCAGTCATGGGTTATCTTAGTGGTTTTTAATGAGTTGAATGTGTATTAACTCAGTTGCAAAATAAGGGTGTGCCCATGTTCTCTTTGGGAAACAATACAAACAAAAAAGGACAAAAAGTTAATGAGGAGTATGGGTTGCGCTGCCTAGTGTTGTTGAACCGCATAAACCACTTGGAATGACAGAGTTATCATGGTCGAGAAGGTAGGGCATACTCCTTCATGCATTCAAAGGAAGAGGAGAGACATTTAGTTACCATGACTACAAGGAGGGGGAGGTCGGGAGGCTTCTGTTGAAGAAAATAGAGGGAGGTCGAGAGGCTCCTATTGAAAAAGGAAGAGGGAGGCTGAGAAGCTTTTGTTGAAGAAAACGGAGGGATGTTGGGAGGCTCCTTTGGAAAATAAAAGATGTGTGATTTCATACACACAAGCATATAAGGAAACAGGAAAAAGGGGAGGTCAAGAGGCTCCTAATGAGTAAGTTGATTTGTTGAGAGGGTAGAGAAGATATCAGGACTGAGAGAATTCAGGGAAAAGGGAAGCTCGGATGATAGTCTAGCTAAGGAACCCAAAGGGCTCACTGATTGATAATTATTGAGAAGTGGTTGTGCCTTACAAGGCTGATAAATCCAATGGAGATTGTGTCGGTTGATAACTTGAGATAGGTGGAGGAACAAAGGGCTAGTGGCTTGATAACACCTTATGGTAGTTCCATGGGATTTGGCTAAGAACATGAGTAGAAGTTCTACTAAGTTTTTTAGAGTGCACTCTTATTCCTTCAAAGGTAAATCAGCTGATAAAACCTCCTTATCATAATTTTGTCTCTCTCCACATATGAGCTGAGACTCTCTGTGTCCAACTCCCTAGAGAAGATGGGATGTTGGTTTACAATTCCCTCTGCATAAGATAATGTGTTCCCTACCTTGTGTGCAATTTTTATATAGTTGGTGGGTGAAGGAAGTGAGGCCTTGAGACACCCTATTCAGTTGATGATATTGGTTTAGTTCCATGAATGGATGATGGTTTTATGTGAGTGAAGTTGTTCACTGTGTTTATTTGATCTTTGATAGTTGGTGGGTGGAAGTGAGACAACATCGAGACACCTTGTTTTAGCTAATAATATCGGTTTAAAATTATTTTGAAAGCTTTCTACCTACAACTTTGGAATCTAGCTTAGGGGTGACAACTGCAAGAAATACTTAGCTGCAGCTTATCTATGGTTGGGTGGAGAGTTGAATTCCCAATCTCAGTTGGCATATCTATCAACTTAAGATAAATGTTAAGTATGCTTTATCTGCCAATAAATGATATGAATGTTTATGGTGCATTTTAAGTGCCTTTTAATAGTATTCTCATGTTTGATGTGTTTGTTCAACTCCTATGTTTATTTTGAGGAATATTATTTTTTGCACGAATTTATGGATGCTTATTTCTTGATTATGTATTGGTAATAATTTTTTGTCAATGCTCGGAAATAGAGTTTCTTGTATGATTGGGAAATGTTGATTTCTTGCATGGCTTTTGAATGGTATGATTCCTTGCATTATTTTGAGCATAAATTCTAGTTTAATAGTATGGATGCATATGAGAATTTACTATTTCTTGAGTATGGGAGATAGTCTAAGTTGTTTGAGTGTTGAGAAAAGGGTAGATCTATGTAATATTTCATGTTATGTTTCACTTTTGAAGCAATTGTTCAATTCATTTGTTTACTCTGAGCTTGAATTTAATCCAATTATATGCGCATGAATAATGGGCAAATCCTTGCTTTTAAAATGCTCTTTGTGTTTTAACAATTTGTATAATTGGCTTGTATATCTCATTGGTTGTGATGTTCCTACTTAGCAATTTTACTAAGTAATTACAATTTTACACAATGTTGAGTTTTTCTATGATGGAATTACTAAAAGGGGGTTAGGAGGACCCCACTTTGAAATTTTGGCTAAGGGAGGCTCCAACGTAGGAGAAAGGGAAGAAAATAGAAATCATAGTGGATGGTGGGGGCCACCTCAAAAGGAATACACACCTCTTGGGGCAACACACACTTGTGGAGAGAGAGAGAGACAAAAGTGGGTCAATGTATGGGACCCACATGCAGAGAGAAGGATATGAATGATAAATAGGAGGAGAATGCATCATTTAGGGGCTTTTGATCATTTGACAATTGAACTGTCTTGTACACTTGAGTATTTGAGCCAATTATACACAATGTTGTTCAACACACAAGATTTTCAAGGGGAGATCTCACCTCCATATTTGGTGGACTTCGAGTGCCACCCTAGGGGAGATATTGCTACACCTTAGAGTTGTTCTGGGAGATTTTACAAGGTAATTCGAGCCATTCTTGGAATAGACTGAGTGTAGAAGGGCACACACATTCTAGGGGAGAAACAACTTTAGTTCTGATCTAGTTTTGGGCCTTTAGGAGCACACTTCCTTGGTGTTTTGTAGTAGATTTGCAATAGCTTGGAGGGTTGACTTGGTGGCCATTTCTCATGGAAAATTTCTTTATTTTTTGGGCATGCATAGAGGTGGAATAGGTTATCCTTCACATTCCCTTGAGTAGCAAAGTTGTGGTGGAATGTTTGACCAGGGGATTGAGGTTAATATTTTCCAAGAGTCACGAGGGAAATTTAGGAGGGATTTCTTAATATTTTGGAGGCCTTTTTGGTAGCAGATTGACAGGTGGTGTGAATAGCCAGTTGGAGGAGGAATTCACATTATTTGGGGATTTCCTGGAAGGTTGGAGGCCCAACCCTTTCTGGGCCTTTGTGGGTTTTGCAAGGAGTTCCTACGGTTAATTTTACAAAGTTTTATGAGCATTTTAGAGGGGTCAAACACTACTTGGTTTCGAGCTAGAAGCAACAGAATTTCTAGGCCAATACAATGGTTGAAGGAGAAGTACTTACTTGCATCCAAGAAACACCTTTTTTCTCACCTGGGACTTGTCTAGCTTGGTTTAGCAAGCCTAGATGCACATACTCCATACATTTTTTGTACTATACATGATTTGAAAATAAAATGGATTAGCTTGGTGCAAATTGTGGTTGACTAATTTCATTTTGGATTTTGTGTTTCATGTTGTGGTTTTGCTTGATTATCACTGTTAATTTCCTAGTAGGAATATTACAGTGGTATCAGAGCACCATTCTTGGCTCAATTATGGGGGAAATATTCTATGACCACAGAATAAAAGTAGAACATTACCTACAGAAGGCATGAATATTGAAGTCGAGAAAGGGAGTTGGAAATCACACCTGATTTTGAGACCGCAAAACAGGAGGTAGTGGAAGCAAACATGGTGGAACCAATGAGAAAAGAAGATGCAACATTTATTAGCCTCTTGAAGGCTTTGAATGACTTGGAAAAGGGGCAAAAATAAATGTTGGAGGAGATTAAGCAGCAGAACCGTGACAATAGTGTCCACTAGGATTTCTTATTTAGGGAGACCTCAGGGGATTCCCACTAGTACGACCACCGTTCTCCTTTAACTCACCCACACGCTCTCAATGGGCCAACTACAACCACATTTCCCACATTTTTACCTTCACGGGCTAGCGAAAAGTCTGGGTAGTATGAGATGCCCATGAGAGATTATTTTCGGGAATGTAAATAGGTGGGGGAGGAGTTTTGAGCTGCACTGAGTTTCTGGGACTTCTGCCAAGTCAAGCAGAATGAGAAGGGAAAGGGCACAAGAGGTTCAAGCACACAAAGCTTTAAATTACAATGTACAATTGGGAAGATGTATCTCCCCACATTTTATGGCTCATCTAAGTGCACGGCTAAAGAATGGGTGGAGAAGTTAGATACATATTTTTAGCTTAGTCGTATGACGGAGGTGGAAGCCATTAAAATGGCCACCTTGCACTTGGAGGGGGAGGCACATGATTGGTGGTTTCATCAGTTGACCACACTAGGGCATGCCAGTGTGACCTCCTATGAGGACTTCACATGGAGGGTTGTGGACCATTTTGACAGGAGGGATCCAGAAGCACAATTCGGAGAGCTAACCCAGCTCAACCAGATAGGAAACCCCAAGCATTACATAGCAGATTTCTTGAGGGTGTCTATGATGGTGCTAAATTTATCAAAGGTCGAGAGGATATACACCTTTATGGAGGGTTTGGTTGATCCCTTTTGTGGGCTAGTGAGGGAAAGCAAGCCCGCTACTCTACACGAGGTAGTGAATCACACATGGGATTTGCATGATGCAATTCCCAAGACCAGGGCACCAGTTCCACCACGAGCTCCTTTCCTGCAGAGGGTTTGAGACACTAGAACCTCATCACGGAGAGATGTACAAGGGAATGGGTAGTTGGAAAATGATACTAGGAGAGACCTTTGTAGGAGGGATTTTTGCTTCACTTTTCAAGAGGCATGGGCACCAGGGCACAAGTGCACCAAGGGAAAGGCCCATTACATAGAGTTGTTCTTGGACAATGAGTCATAGGATGACATTGAGAAGGAGTATGATGTAGGAGGTGGTGAGATGCAGATTATTAGAGGAGTTGGAGGGGAAGGAGCACCACCCCCAATGAATGAAAGCCCTTTTAGACCCACTAGAGGGGGAATTGCTTCATTGAGGGGAGTCCCCAATTACTTAAAGCTGAGGATCAAAGGAACAGTGCGGGGGAAACATGTAGAGAGTTTGGTGGACAATGGGTCTACCCACAACTTCATTGATATGCAGATGGTGGAGTGGAGAGGCATACAAATAGAGGAATTTGAGGGTTTCTCAATTCTAGTGCTAGGGGATAGTACCGTGTAATGTACCAGATTCATCACTAGTCTAACTATGACTATCCATGGAAATTACTCTATGATAAATCATTACTTTATGATGGATGTGCCAAACATCAATGTGATGATGGGTGTCTAGTTGCTCTATTCTTTGGGATGAGTCACTACCTATTGGAGGGAGGTGGAGATCAAGTTTGTGGGACCTAATTGAAAACTAATGTTGTTGATGGATATGCACTCATACCCCCCACAAACAATGTCAGCACATTGGATGGAGACTAACCTATGACATGGTGACATGGAGTGGGCAGTAGAGATCAAGATCTCGGAGGCAGGGACTCATCCAACATCCAAACATCTAGGAGATATTGGAAAGGTTCCCAACAGTCTTGGGAGACATTCCTTTAGGCAAGCCACATGATAGGGGAATTCAACACATGATTGAGTTAGAGGAGGGTGTGCATGTTTTGATCACCACTCCATATCTATATAGCAAGGATTACCATGATGAGATTGAGTGTGCCATACACGAGTTTTTGGACTTGGGGAACATTAGGCCTAGTTCAAGCCCTTTCGCTTCTTCAGTTGTGTTGGTGAAGAAGAAGGATGGGACCCTTTACATGTGTATTGACTACCAGGCCTTGAACACGAAGATGTTGAAGAACCGGTACGCAATCCTGCACATACATGAGATGATGAACAAGTTCAAAGGAGATAAATAATTATCTAAGATTTATTTGTGCTCATGCTTCCACTATATCAGAGTTTGGGAGTAGGAAATCCAACCAAAGATCGCTTTTCAGTGCCATTATGAGCATTTCGAGTTCTTGGTGATGCCCTTTGGGCTAACCAATGCCCCAACTATTTCTAGTATTGCATGAACCGCATGTTTCGCAAGCATCTTTGTAGGTTCGTGTTGGTGTTCTTTGATGACATTATGAACTATAGCAGGACTTGAGAGGAGAACTTGAGGCATTTGGAGGAGGTGCTTCGTATCCTTCAAGAGAAATATTTGTACGCCAAGGTGTCCAAATGTGAGTTTGGACAAACAAAGATGTTGTACATTGGCCACGCGATTAGGGAGGATCGGGTGTGAGTTCACCTAGAGAAGATCAAGGCCATACTAGATTGACCTACACCCAAGTATGTGACTGAGTTATGTGGATTTTTGGACATTTGTGCCTATTATAGGAAGTTCGTGAAGTGTTTTTCACAGCTGGCAGCACCCCTCCTCAATCTGACCAAGAAAGGAACATTTGAATGGATTGATGTAGCGCAGGAGGCCTTTGAGTGCATCACGAGAGTCATGAGTAGTTTCCCAATGCTAGCACAACCAAATTTCACCTAGACTTTTTTTTTGGAGTGTGACGCATCTGGTGATGGCATTGGAGTTGTTTTGATGTATGGTAGGCACCCCATAGAATTCGAGAGAAGGAAAATCCTTAGCCATGAGAGACTATATTCCATATATGACAAGGATATGTCATCCATCATGCATGCGTTGGCCAAATTTTGACAATATTTGGTGGGAAATAGGTTGAGGGTAAAGACTAATCACAACAACCTTCAATTCTATTTGGAATAAAGAGAGCTTAACGAGAGGTAGCATAAGTGAGTTAGCAAGATCTAGGCATATGATTTTGATATAGAATATTTCAAGGGCAAGAAAGATATATTAGTTGATGCTTTATCCAGTAGGCCCGTGACATTATCCTTTATGAGTATCTGCTAGGATTGGAGGGCACAATTGCTATTGGAGTACTCTAAGGTCATACATACTTGTGAGATATTATATGGCACTGATGGGGATGACAGGTATCGGGTGATTGATGAGAAGATTTATTACAAGGGTAGGATCTATTTGGTACCTAGTTCATAGTTGAGGGAGAGGATCATGCAGCTTGTGCATGACTCTCCACTAGCGGGACATCAGGGGTTCCTTAAGGCACACTCAGCTATCTGGGAGCATTTCACATGGAGAGGCCTCAAGGGAGATGTTTTTAGGCACGTGTAGGAGTGTGATATTTTCCAGAGGACAAAGGGGTAACAAACACACTCCGTGGGTTTATTGCAGCCCCTCCCTGTTCCTGAGAGGAAATGGGAGAGTATATCTATGGATTTTATTACAGGGTTGCTAGCAACACAAGGATGGAATTGCATATATGTGGTGGCCAACATACTAACCAAGTACCACCCATTTCTTTTCCATACCTTCTAGGTAATCAACTTCACAGGTGGTCGATTTTATTTTTAGGGAGGTGTTTAGGTTGCATGGTCTTCCCAAGATAATAATGAGTGATAGGGACAAAAAAATTATGGGGGGATTCTGGTAAGAGTTGTTTTGGTTAGTGGGGATGGAACTCACACCCAATACCAACTACCACACACAAATAAATGGTTATAATGAGATCGTGAACAAGTGGTTGGAGGGTTACTTGCACAATTTCATGATCGGGAAACAACACATGTGGGTGAAGTGGCTTCACCTTGTAGATTACTGCTACAACACCACGTTCCACATGTTGATAGCTATGTCTCCATTTTTTTCTCTATATGGTTATGATGATTTAACCTTTTTTGATATGGCGTTTGGAGGCAGCAGGGCATTCGGGGCCAAAGACTGGATATAGGAGAGCTAGGACATCCTTATGGATCTCAAGGATAAATTACAAAAAACCCAAAAGAAACAAAAGATCTTTGCAAATAGGCACATGGTTGAGAGACATTTTGCGATTGGGGACTTATTCTTTCTGAGGCTTCAACCATACAGGTAGTCCACTCTGAAGCAAAAGGGAGCTGAGAAGCTCAAACCTTGTTTCTATGGGCCTTACAAAGTCACCAGGAAGGTTGGAGAGGTGGCCTATGAGCTGGAGCTCCCATATGGGAGCAAGGTGCACAATATATTTCATGTCTTATGCCTAGAAAGGGCCTTAGGATAGAAACTAACAACAACTATCAATTTACCCCCTTTGGATGATGAGGGGCATTTGGTGTTAGTGTTGGAGGTCATTTTGGAGGTGAGAGAGAGAAGGCTAAAAAACAGGACCATTAGGGAGTCTTTGGTGGTGGAAAGACTTGCCAGAGGAGGATGCCACTTAGGAAGGGGAAAGGCACTCCAACATCCATCACTACAGTTGCTTGAGGACAAGCAAGATCTAGGCAAGGGGGGTTGTGATGTATTGTTTGGTCAATTTAGTGTGTCCTAAATTGCTATATAAATTTTCAATCTAGGAGTCGTAAACTGCTGAAGTGAAGTGCACTATATATGCAAGATAACCGATTCCTTACTTCTTTGTCATTTTTTATTTTTTTTTGGTTTGTTTTTGGGTTTATCTTCTTGTTGATTTCCTAATGTGAGATGGCAATTCTAAGAATCAAGTATGGATAAAAGTGTTCAAAGCAGTGGTGACCTTTATAATTTCCAAACTTCAAAGTGTTCAAAAGGTTTTCAAACTTGCAATGATGAAATCCTCCTTTACCTTATTTATCTCTCGCTTTTGTCCTCTCTGTATATCAAGTCCTGATGATGAGTCTTGGTATAGGCTCGAAACGTCGACAAATAAGAATGAATAACATTGTGGATTATCCGAATTCAATTTCTCAAAAACCACTCCACAGAAACCTACAAACTAAGAATGATGAAATCAATTACTAAGAGAAAATAAAGATGTATCTAAATTCTAATTAAACCAAACAGTGAACTAGTGACTATGAAACCCAGTATCCTTGCTGCTCTATAAAAAAGAAAAATGAACTCAAAGCAATTAAAAAACTGTAAGCAAAGTACACTAAATCATATCACATCAACTTATATTCTGACCCCTCACCATTCGACTCACTCTAGCTATAGGAGGTAATCATAAACAAATTGAGTAATATGATATCTAAATTGCATGAAATGAAACTAAGATCACACTATACATTCACACTTCAATCCCTCACCATTCGACTCACTCTGGCTATAGGAGGTAACTGAAAATGACATGAATAGTCTACTATCTATCTTGCAGAAAAGTAAATGAACAAAGCAAAACTGAAAGCAATAAACAGTGCTGGAATTAGAACTAAGAAAACAAATCAGCAGAAGGACAAGATAATTCCATCATGTCATTAGTCATCAAAAAGCTATGTGCACTTGCCTGGGCTATCTATTAGAACCTGAAATGAAAACACTGATCAGTTGACAGTCATTAGAAAGCATAAAAGAAACTATGGACAGGAATACACATGAATACCATGAGCAATGTAATATATACAAGCAAACAACAATGGCATCAAGAGCGTAAATGAAGAAAACATGAAACTGTACAGTAACTACAAAAGCTTGGTGTACAGGGACCCTCTGCAACCTCGGCCAATCAGAAATAAATCACGGATTTGAACTTAAAAGCAGTGTCTTCTCATATATTGAAATACAGTCATAACATAAGGACTAAGTCACGGCACGGTGGCTCGTAAAACAATCATGTTTACATATCAAAAACTAGTCTTTATGCATACGAGGATGATTTATTTATAACAGGAAATAACATAACTAATTCCTAAGATCTGCGCTGGTAGACAGACACGTAAATGACCATATCTGGAAATCTAGCAGTATGGTAGCCATGAGAAATAAATCCAAGGAGGTTGGCTGTTAGATTTGGTTCACAGGGCAGTCCCCAAGTGTTAGCACACCTCCTGACATTTAGGATCTTGCCACACAATTCTCCTCATGATGAAAAACAGAGTCCTGCCACCGCAAAACACTTATTGTTGACCACTGTTTGACTAGCTTTGACCACGGTCTTCTGTGAGTGATTCGGCTGAACCAAGGGGACACATTCCATGTCCACATCATTTGCAGCTTGCCCATGTGGTCGGATTCTCGAGTAGACACCTGTTACATAGAATTCAACAAAAAGGCTGTGGAAACTGATTATGGCTGCGGAAAGTGACAAGATTCCGTAGCTGACTGAGAAAAAATGTAAATCAAACAGCAGTCACAAGACATAGTTAGGAAACCATTTATATCCTCTTGTTAAACTAATATGCAATGATTTGATAACTTGGAGGTTCAGGTAACTGGAGAAAAAGGCTAAAAAGGTATATAGGGAAGATGTAAGTTTGGGACTCAACATGTATCTACTTATATTTTTTGCTAAGTAATTACAATTTTGGAAAATTTTGAGTTTTTCTATGATGGAATTAGGAAAAGTGGGTTAGTGTTGACACGAAAATGACATCAGGGTTGAGACCCTAGGTTCAAGAAAAAGGGGCCAACAAGACTTCATTATAGTCTAGAGAAACGCCAACATTTTCACCTTACCCAAAGAGGTAAGGAGTCTCACCTAAGGCGTGTCGTGACTGAAGTTAGATGAGGGTGGAATTAGGCACAAGAGGAGTCATATAAAACAGAAAAAACTGATATATAATAGCTTGACATCTATGTTATCCCAGTCAAACTGACCTACTCTTGCCATATCGAGAAACTGTATAACCAGATGCATTCATTAATTTTTTTAAAGAGTCAACACAAAGCTTAAGAACACAAGGTGGATCTAAACCAACTCTTCCATTAACATAATGTAAAGCAGTATATTAGGCCAAGGAACGATCACCAATAACATGAAAAACATAACTAGCATAAATATATATAGACGGGACCATGGAGATGCGTACATTCCTCTGCAACATAGGAAGACTCTAACCATCACACTCTCACTTGACTGACCAAAAATAAACCTTCTTCATTCTTTCTTTTGATGTTTATTCTCTGCCATACGCTCAGACTGCTAGTTTTTCCTTCCTTCTGCCCACTTTCCTTCATTCTCGGCTGCCTTTATTCTCCCCTTGCTTGGTTGTATTTTCTCCTTCTCGCTACCTTTCTGCGACTACCAGTCATCTTTGAGTTTCTATTCTGCCCTCGTCTCTCACCTTTGCAACTCCAATCGTCATCCCCGCCACTTGTCATCAGCTTCTTTGTCTACAAAATCTCAAAAAGAAGGCCCCAATAGGCCCTGACCACAGTCCATTAACTCGTCTCCAAGTCAATCTTCCCTTGGTTTTGTCAGTGTTGTGGGTGCGATTGACCTTTCTACCGATGTTTTTTCTATTACTATTGAGGGTGCTTCTGCTACTGCTAATGTTGCTTCTTGTTATGATGCTGCTACTTCTTGTTGCATTGTTGCTTCTTCTAACTAGACTTCTTTTCCAAAAAGATACATTGGGCTCAAGGGTTGATCATCCATAACACGAACAACATAACTAGCATAAACACATATAGATGGGACCATGGAGATATTTACATTCCTCTGCAACACAAGAAGATTCTAACTCTCACACACTCACTTGACTGACCAACAACAAACCTCATTTGTTCTTTCTTCTACTTTTTATCCTCTACCATTCACTCGAACTGCTAGTTCTGCCTTCCTTCTATTAAAATGCCTTCATTCTCGGTTTCCTTTATTCTCCCCTTGCTCAACTATCTCTGCTCCTTCCCGCCACCTTTCTACGGTTACCATTCATCTTCTAGTTTTTATTATTCCCTAGGTTGTCACCACCACAACTCCAACGGTCATCCCTGCCACTTGTCATTGGCTTATTTGTTTGAAAAATCTCAAAATGAAGGCCCCAACAGGCCCCGAATATATTAAATTGACTTGTCCTTGAGTCAATCTTTGCTTGGTGTTGTCAGTGTTGTGGGTGAAGTTGACCTTTCTGTCAATGTTTCTACTATTACTATTGTGGGTGCTTCTGCTGGTGGTCTTGTTGCTTCTTGTTGTGCTACCACTGCTTCTTGATCCATTGCTGCTTGTTGTATATGGCCTTATTTTCCAAATGAAGGCCCCAACTCTGGTATAGCCACAATGGTGTCTTGGTGAAATTGATTATAGTCCTTGACTGCGGCTTGCCACGGTCCAATGATTGTACTGGCCTGTTTGATGAATTATGTCACCATGCTCGAAGTGGGCACGGCTGGTCAATTGCTCAATATGGAAGCCCACTTCTCCACCATTTCACCACTAAGCTCTCGCAAGGTTTTGACATGAGTCTCAACTAGAGGTTAGGGATCCCAGATTTTCTGTTTTTTTTTCACCGACTTGTACTCGATTTGCTGGACCTAGAATTCCAAAGAGGCTACCTCTTCTTCTAATTTCTTTAGCTGATCTTTATCCTTGGAGTTCCTGATGTTGACAAGGATTTGTTGAATTCATTACTAAAGTGGTAGACTGATTGATTTTTATTTTCCAGACTGCCAGACCAGTCATGGACTTGGTCCATCAGTATGTACACATCTTTCAGAGCATTAGCAATGGAGGCTTTTATAGTGGTAGCAGTAGTGATATTTTGTTCAATCTCATCAATATAGGTCATGGAAGGATCAGGAAATTCCTTCCTTGCATTTTCAAGGCTTTATCAGAGTTCTCTGTTGGTGGATACCAGTCTAGTACATGCAACTTGAATGTGGTCACAACATTCGACCAAGGTGCAAGTGGAAAATTCCTCCAAAGCTTCAATTACTACATCAGCAATGGTTGACCAAAGCATCTGGAACCGTGAAGTTACTTGATCAACCTGTGTCTGTATATTTTTATTGCTTTGGTGAAGCTTGTCTCTTGTAGCTATAAGGGCGGTGATTTGTTGCTTTTTCTACTCATGGTCAGGGACAAGGTCGTTGTGAATTTGTTCTGCCCACTGCGCGACTTTCTGTATGAAACTAAAAAATTGTACTCATGACCAAGTCTTGAGGTTATCTTGTTACATAGTGGATGGATGTGGGAATCTACTCTGAAAATTTTGCCCACTAGAAACGGACTTATATGAATGACCTTGGGGTGAGATTTCTTGTTGCGAGGGTTCTGTAAACTAGCGTGTTACAAGGATAGAAACTAGATTTGGAATAACAAGGAAAATTAAAGAAAAGAGGAGCAAAAAGGGCTTGATATTTGTAACCAATGGTTGCGAGGTAGCAGACATTGCGCTAATTAGTGGGCCTGACTCTAATAGCAATGATATCATGGAAGTGGTGATTTTTCTCCACTGGGGAGTGCCATGGTAGACTGAACAATGAAGTGAACCTCCATATCTTTGTGTCTAGTCGTGCCCCAGAGGGAATGGTATCTGATAGGGTTGCGAATGTGGATGTTGTATGCGGGGATCGATCTCACGAGCTCGGTGAAAGAGTGGAGGTGGAGGGTGGGAGTTCTTCCACAATTAGGGAGGCCACTGTGGTTTGGGGTCCCTCAATGGTGAGGTCAACTTTAACCACTACAGGGTCTATCTTTTGTTTCTTGGTTGTCGTTGGAGTCTTGGTGCTTTTTGTTTTTCTAGGTTTGGGAATGGTTGGCTTGGATTGTGAATAAGGTCCTACATGGGGTATGGAAACAACAAGGGTTGTGGTGACCAAAGGGTTCTATTGCATAAAACCTTGCAATTCAATAGAGTTAGGACCCGAACCTGATGAGATGGTTAAGCCCGCAATGGTTTGCTTGAGCGAGCTCATTTTCTTCTTCATTTGGGTGAAAATCGGCTACAACTCTTGCTCTTCCATCCACTTCTCGGTGTCCAAAACTGTCTCTCCTAGCAATGGCTTTGGCACCATCCCACCAAATAAGTATATGTAATTTTCTTCTCTAATATTGCATGTGACCCTTGGACATTACCTGACCTCCGCATTGAGTGATTCAGCTGATAGCGTGAATTTTTGCACCTGCATTTGGAAGGTGTGTGGGTGAATGCAATGCGGCCTAATGTAGTTCTTCCCATGAGTGACCCTTAACCAGATTGATGCTAAGTAATTGAGCAGTGACCTAGGGTTTCTTTCAGTGGTCCTTATTACCTCAAGCATCTTAATATACCATCCCCCAAAAGAAGCATCATTGGTTTCCTTGTTGCTTGGGTCTCCCGCCGTCCTCGATGGTGTATACCAAAGAGCTAAGGGTTGGTCATCTGTGATTTGCACTAGGTCCCTACCCAGTGGGGGGAAACATTTCCACATTTCTAGAGTCATCACTAGACAACCATAGATAAATTTAGTGCTCCTCTTATAAACACCTTCGCAAGCATCAAGCAACTCATTCAGTAGAAGCGTGCACTAGTTTAGTCAGGCACCCTCTGCACAATGCTCCACAACTGATATTGTGTCAAGTGTGCATTCATTCCTTGAGAAATGTCACACCAACTTCCGTACAATTATTTAGCAGGAAAACTTGATATGTTCCTTGTTGATGAGGTCGATTTTGGCTCCCTTCCCTCCTCTCTTTGTGTTGTACCCTCCATAGTAGTCTGCATCTCCTTCCTTCTTTTCTCTCTTTGAGTTCATATGGAATGTTGTCAAAAATGCATCCCTTGTTGTTGATAAACCTATAAGCCATTGAATATCAACTGAATGAATTAGGTACTCCTTGTCTAGCCAGAGCGACCCCCCATGCATCTTGTTGATCAAAATTTCAGTGCACTGTGTTGCAGTGAGAGTCATGTCAAACACGAGCACACTCCTAAAATTTAATAGTATTTAATGTTGAATTCACTTGTATGGCACCTTAGCCTTGACTGTTCTTGTCCCATCCCCCTTTGTGATTGTGTATGTGTATACTTCCCGCTTTAGGGCTGGAAACTGAAAGGAATACAACAAATCATTGTTGACTAGCATGGCCTTATCATATTTTCCATACAGTGGCTTTGTAATTTAGATCATATCATCCAAACCATCTTAAGGAACAGAAAAAAAAATTTCCTTTTTCATCTTGGAACATTGCAAGTAGACTAAAATTACTGGAGGCTGATAATGAAAACTTATGCGACAACACTGAGAACCTGACTGCGACTTGAACGACTCTATCACCTTAGCTTCAAAACCTGAGAAACTTTGGCATATCCATGCAAAATACATAGACTAGCTTGACACGATGTTTATGATGAGACTCACTAACTAGTTACTATGGAAACCTTCCCTTTGTAAACTTAAACATGTTTATCCATCGTCGGATGAGCTGGACCTAACCTGGCTGGCGTACTTCTAATGTAATGGCAGACGTTTAGGAATTAATTTTTTCAATAATGGGAAATATTCTATAGAAATATGGGCTAAAAGCGGTATTATGTCTAATTATTATAGAAAAGACTCCTAGCATGTGTGACTTACCACCCCCCGTAACCACAATCAGTTGCGGTGTGGTGGCATGGAAGTCGCAACTGAACTTGACGTCTTGGATTTGTTTACTGAAAATAGTTTGACATCTCGCTAACTAACTAACTAAACTCATTCTAAATCAACTAACCAACTCTTACTGAATTTTCCTAATCCAACCTACATTCTCTTTTCAGAGACCTAATCAATTTTGAATGTCATTCTTTGATTTGTGGAAGGGATTCAGGCATGTGCCATTCACCCAACCTAGTAGCAGTACTCCATCCAATTGCGCAAGCTTGACAACTCCAGACTCCCTAATATTTGAAACTATGAATGGTCCTAACCAGTGCATCTGTAGCTTACCTAGAAACTTCTGGAACTTGTTGTCATACAATAAAACTATCCCCCCAATTGTGAAGATTTTTTTCTTAATGTATCTATCATGCCATAATTTTTGTCTTTTCTGCTCGATTGATTGGTGAAAATATGCTAGGAACTTGTTAACGGTGTTGGACCCACAACCATGTCAGGGGATCTCCCCGGTAAGAATTCCTAATTAGACCTCCGACCATTTGCTGGAGGAGTCCCAACAGTGGGTCGTACGGTAATGCCTTGACCACAGTTTCGCACAAAGGCAAGTAAGATGCCTATGTTGGTAGCAAGCGTGTGACAGTTGTGGCAAGACAAGGAAGGTGCATGAACGATTCTAACACAGGGAGAGTTGGGTGAGTGCACCCCTTGGAAACCTGTGATAGCACACGGCTTGGAAGGGAACACACGAGTGAAGATGCATAAAAAATTGGAAAGAAGGTTAGCTAACAATCCAAAGTGATGCTTAGACCACTAAACACATTTCAATAAGATTCATACATACTTATATAGAATAGTCCAGACATGCATGCGTAAGAAAACATATACATATACAATTTAGAGTAAACAAGATAGCCAGAATACAATATGACATATGCATGAAACGTGCTGGATTTGTTATATTAAGAAGTGTAAGTTCCAATCATACAATACATCCATGTCCAACCACTAGTTTCGACAGTGGAACGTTACAGCCACAACCACCTGCTCCTCCAAAGAGATATACTAGCTCTGCATAGTGGAGAAGCCAAGGTGCATTACAATACTATCCAAGCTCTCTATAAGATAGTCTTATCGAAAGCTTGTCTGACCAAAAGCCTATACAATGAGTTATGAGGTACTATTATTAGCAAAGTGTAGGGTGGCCCTTAACATTCCCCTTTATGACAGTTCATCTACCCTCATGACTCTTCATCATGACTGTTACATCCAACTATTGACACTTGAACTTACACTTGACAAAACGTTACATTACAATGGACATGTACCCATGTGAGACAAAATGGCTTGAGCAAGCCATGCAAGACATCACTATGACTTGGAAAACTGTTGGAAGACCAGCTCTTCGACATCCTCACGGTGGTCGACAATAGCGAACTGATGCCAAGATCAATAGTCTGCGATGATGCCCATGTACTTTGAGGTGACATATTTCTAGAACATGACTCTTGCCTCCATAGCATCTAGGTACACTGCTCGGGCTCCTCTATCCAAATTTTTTGATAACATGCGCATCTTTGTCTTAAGTGTAACCAGACCAGCAACATACTTGTGCATGGTGTTTGCACTGATGGGAAAGTCTAGGCTGGTGGCTATGCACATCAACTCATCAAAGTATGAGTCAAACTCTAGTCAGACCTGTTCCTTTGTCTTAGCTTGGGTGAGTGTCACAATAGATGGGATCACATGTTCATGCACAAAAACATCCATGTGCTTGAATACACATGCATGGGAAGCCTGTAGACTAGTGATGAGCCACAGGAGCTCTTCATAGTTCCGGATCTGACTCTAGATGTGTGCCTTCA
This sequence comes from Pinus taeda, assembly GCA_000404065.3. Taxonomy (NCBI): domain Eukaryota; kingdom Viridiplantae; phylum Streptophyta; class Pinopsida; order Pinales; family Pinaceae; genus Pinus; species Pinus taeda. The sequence continues at coordinate 35,641 of APFE030388628.1, read as the reverse complement.
ACTCGATCGCTCTAGGCTTTAGCATCTTAGGAAAGTGAAGCAGTGATCCCTTATATCTAATTGTCCATGTTTGCATGTAATCAACAACAACATGCACGTTCGATAAGATACGTGCTCTTCTAGCACATCGCTCCTACCATCCGTTGATATGGACAACTGCCTTATGCACAGTACCAAAATTGGAATACAATGCTCGAATGACTGTGTCAAGGGACAATACTTCATATAGTATTGCCTTCTTCAGTTCTACTCGGGCGGATTTTGTAACCAATTCTCCTCCCTACTTGGCCGTCTGTAGCTCCCTAGCCATTTTCTCGTTCTCAGCTATCAAGAAGCGAACACTCGAGCTAGTGGCTTCAGCATATGCTCTGGTAACATTGGCTAATGCTGCTTGGTGTTTGCACACATCAGACAAGATCACTCGTTCCTCAAACTTCGTAGGAGATATATGATCCTCTGGAGTTGACACTCTATAAGATTGCACAACTCTATGTTGAGACTCTTGGAATGAGATGTTGTTCATCTCTCCTTCCAGTTGATCTCCAAGGATCTCTGTGTCTCCTTGGTCGCTTGGGAATTTCTCCTCTTCTGGATGCAGTGAAGCTGGTGGGTCAGCCTCTTGGTGATAAGGCATGACGTTGATGTCTTGCTCTAACTCTTGTTGCTCCATATCCATATCCATCAGTTCAAGTGCTTTCTCTATCTCCTAAGTGAAGTCCTGCTCCTATGATGGTTCACCCTATTTGCCTGATCCCAACTGTTCTTATGAGTCTACTACTTGTACGGTCACAGTTTCATCTGTCTGCACAAGTTGTTCCCCCTGTTGTGTAGGTTTTAACCCCGTACAGAAATTACCTGCATACGAATTCTAAAACAAAGAAAATAAACAATGTGAAAGCATAACACATAAAACACATATACACAGAGATTTTCCCCTGGATCCCAAAATTGAGACTACCAGCTTGATTTTTCATTATGTTCCTTTCAATTTTATAATACATATTTATACATGTTGAAGCATCCAATACCATGGACCGAAAACCGTCACGTCCAATACCATGGACTAAAAAGCATCATGTCCAAAAACATGTGCAAAAATCATGCACAAAACCATAGGTGGGTCTGCCCATCCTAACATAGGGTCCAAAACCAAAAAATTTCAGGGCGTTTCCCCGGACCCCATAAAGTGGGGTTACAAGTATGCCTCAAACCCCCTTGTGACACCCCCCCCCTACACAATCGGTGCAACGAAGGCTAACCCCCTGGTTAACTATGTGGGCTAGTCGTGGAAAGAATATAACACAACTTAAGTCCTGATCCTATGATGGTTCGCCCTCTCTGCCTGATCCCAACTGTTTTTATGAGTCTACTACTTGTATGGACGCAGTTTCATCTATCTGCACAAGTTGTTCCCTTGTTTTACCTATTCCTGCTGCACTTCCTTCTCTTGTCTGCGCAGCTCCTGTTCCTTCCAGAGTTGCTCCTTCAACTCATGAAACTCATTCTCTATTTCATCCATTCTCCATTTCTCTCTATGCCTTTGTGTGTTTCTCGTGTCGCACTTTTTTCTCTTCACCTCTATGGCCAAATATTCTTTCTACACAAGTGGGTCTGCTCAAAACTTGCATCTTTGCTCTTCCTCCATGTGGTCGACAATATTCCTCTTACCCTTGTCGTGCACTAGTATGTTCACCTATGTTGTTGTTGCTTCTTTTGGTTCTCTCCGGAATGCTGCTTCAGGTTGCTTCACTATCCATTCCAAAATGAGGCCAACTAGTTCATTGAGTCTGGAGGAGTTGTAACAATATCTCCATGGGTCCTCCACCTAATGACATGACCCGTGGATCCAGTTGAACTGTACTCTCGTGTAGTGATCTTTCACAAGACAATGCAGGTCATATGGATTGTAACTTTGGAAGTCGAATGGATACTTCTTCACCTGCTCTGTCTGGCTTGAAACTTAGTATCTCATATAACCCGATCCAAAATGGAAGAGCGAGACAAGGTGTCTTCTTCTTCTAGTGTAGCCTAGTTGTCAATCCTACCGATATGTGATATGATACTTCCTGCATGACAAGCTTGTCCAAGGAAAACTTTAGTAGAACAAGCAGAGGCTTCTCCGTGTTGTACATCCATATGAAGGTGCCAGACGGTGAGGCATACCAATTAGTTGTGTCAATCAATGCCTCCATTGCTGCCTTCGACATGAAAGGTGGATCCTGTTCAAATATCATCTTGTAAACTGAGGTGACAAAATGATCAGAGAGTTATGTGATAACTCCTCTGAAGCTGGATTCGGACAACATCTTACAATAAGTGTTCACAATAGTCTCCTCCAGTGTCCATGCCCCCTTTAAGCCTGGGAACTCTTGACGGGCACATATTGCATCCAAGATGTAGGCAGACATGTAGATTTCTGCTTGCATACCTTTGGGCGGTTATCGAGCCATTGTTACTTGTTCCTTCAGCTGGTGAGCCAACATGTTGGACCAACTGCATGCTTTCCCTTCTCTGGCCAGTTGGTCTAACACAATCACTCAACTCTGTGGGAAGGTTTCTGTGCTTTCTTTGCCATACAGTCAACATGCAAAGATGAATAAATATTGATACGCCTTCTACAGTATCTTCGTATTGTAGACCTAGTTGGGTGTCATCCTGAATTTGGTCAACTCCTTCACCTAGTTCTTCAAAATGTCTCTGGAGTTGGCATTGCTACTGGGTATGTTGAAGGGACTCTCCATGATGATCACAGGCTTAAACATCTGATACATATCATCATAATCATGTGCCCTGAAGGTAGCAATCTCTATCCCGCTGACACTGCTCAATGTCTTCGTCTCAGGATTAGTGTGCGAGACAATCCAATGTATCATGTCCGCACATGGGAGCACGGGATATTTGCATGCAATCCGATACAAGCCAAACTTGTGGATGTTCACATAGACTTGGCAGTCTTCGAGGTCTTCCCCAAATGTGCCTGCAAATGCATCATTGACCTCTTGCCATTTCAACTTGATGTCCTTGTCTACAATCAACTTGGTATCTCCATATATTGGTAGACTTGCGAGCACTTGCTCAAATGCTACTCCAGTTGCACTTTTGTCAGTGTCCCTTGATCTTTCTCTCTTGGAAGCCATTGATCCAAAAATTCCAAGTGGCAGACGAACAATTGCTAGATCTGGATATAAAGCGACATGCATGGCAAGAAATCTATCAACAAAAACCAAAGCAAAAGGCAATCTGGGTTGTTTGGAGAGGCTGGCTGGCTACTGGAATTTCACAATGCACAATCCAGACTAGCTTGCTGGTTGTTAGAATTGTGTAATGCGCAATCTAGGCTGGCTTGCTGGCTGCTGAAACTGCACAATGCACAATTTCAGTTGGCAGTGGTTGTAGGCTCAGTGATTGCATTGCACAATTTTCTGGGCCAGCAGTCACTGTCCCTCAGAATTGCGCAATGCAAGACTGAAGAACAATCACTAGGAATAAATGTGCATTTCCTAAGGGGAAGACAGAGCCTTCCCTCTCAGGATTACACAATGTTGTCTTGGTGAGGTAGAGTTTGGGCCAAGGTTGCCCAGACCCATCGACGGGAAACTGAAAGCAAATGTGAAAGTGAATGCATGGTGATACTCAATGTAAGCAGGAGTGAATGATCGTGCATGCAAACAATGAATGAAAGATTCGTAAAATGGAACAACATGCATGTGGGTGAAGCGAGTCACTGAATCAGTGACCGTTCGTGCAAAATAGTTTCATGCATGCGAAAACAGTGAGATGCTAACAAAAACTAAAATGGTGCTAGCAAAAGCTAGTATGCATGTAAAGGACAACAAGCATTCACAAAAATCAAGCAAACAACACTCACACTAGCCAAAACACAAAAAGAGACAAAAATGTTGCAAAAGACAAGCTAAGACCACTTACTCGTGAATAGCTGAGTTGGATGTGTCAAAGTCTCCTCGATGTGTTGTGGGATGTAAGAGCTCCAAGATCGATGTGAATGAGTGAGCTCTAAAGCATCGAATAAATAAGTTTGAGGCTCATGACACACATGCTACAAATCTAGGAAAAAGAGAAACTTGGAGGAAAGATTATAAAAGGATCTTTGCACGTAACCTCCCGCTGCTAAAAATAGGTGCCTAAAATAGGGATGCTTTTTGCATATTGCTTTTTCTATGCCAAGAAAAAGCAAGCCATGCATGCAAGTCAAGTTTTCTTGGTCCCGAGTGGAACCAGACAACTCAACTGCACATGCAACAGTCTGCTCAGCTAGGAGGAAAAAATGCGCATTTCTGGGAGGGAGATGGGCTGGCTACCCAGAGGGATTGCGCAATTTCTAGGCAGAGCAGCTGACTGTTGCCCAGAATTGCACAATTTTTGGGCTGAACAACCCTGCTGGGAGGAATTACGCAATTTCCTCAATGAACAATGACAGGAAGATTTGCACAATTTTGGAACCCAGCAAGCTGCCAAACAAAATTGCACAATTTCTGGAGGGAAGGCTAGTTTCCCTCTAGAATTGTGCAATTTCTTGAGGGAGTTGCTCAACCTGCAGTTGGACCAAGTCTGGAGAAACAACCTATGAATGGAATGCAACAAGATCTGATGCATAGGCTGGCATCCTGCAAGAAAATCATTGAATCTTGTGTTTTTGACAAGGCAAGACATGTTGTTGTTGTTGGGTGTGGAGCCTAATTATCTTTTGTATTCAAAGGTTTTAGTGGGATGTATACCCCAAGAAGATTGTACACCCCTCCACGCAGGGGGGTGCGAGGGGGACTTGTCCCCCCTGTGGGGGTCTAGGGTGGCTAATCCCCCCCAGTTGGGGGGTCTGAGGGCCAGTGGTCCCCCGACGAGGGTTCAGGGGCAACGCCCCCGAAGCTAAAAATAGATTAAATTTGCCTTGTAAAAATCTAGTAATTTCTAGTCAATTTGGACCGTTCATTAGGCGGATGATTTGATGATGGAAGTTATGTTTAATTTAGGGTTTTTCGCCCTAGAAGGCAACCCCTCACTATATATGAGGGAATTGTATTGCGTCTATGTAGATCTGTATTCTAAGTGAGGAAGAGAGAGGAGATTGAGAGTGAAGAGGAAGTTACAGTGGATTTTCTATAAGTTGTATCTCTTCAATTTGCTGGATAATATAATAAAACAAGGATTAGCTATTTCTCCATGGACATAGCCCAAATTGGGTGAACCACGTATATCTGTGTCTCTCTTGTTTTATGTGTTTTCTATGTTTATATTTCTGCAATATTTTATGTGTTCCATTACTCTATAATATATAATTTTCTAACAACTTATATCAGAGCCGAAGGTCTATTTGGATGATAAACTCGCAGGAGAGAAGTGTTCCTAGTTCGAGTGGGAGCAATGGCAGAAGATGATCGGTTTAGGGTAGAAAAATTTAACGGCCAAAACTACCAACTGTGGAAGATGCAGATGGAAGATTATATGTATCAGAGAGATCTGTGCCTACCATTGAGCGGAAAGACAAAGAAGTTGACGAGTATGACAGACACAAATCGAACATTCTTGATAGAAAGGCACTTGGAACAATACGATTGTGCCTAGCAGCGTCGGTAGCGTTTAATATTTCAAAGGAAACGACAACAGAGGGTTTAATGTCGGCATTGGCCAAACTATATGAAAAACCCTCGGCCTAAAATAAGGTATTTCTTATGAAGCATTTATTTAATATGAAAATTTCAGAAGGTGGATCTGTCGCAGACCATTTAAATGATTTTAATACAATTACAAGTTAGTTAAGTTTTGTAGGGGTAAATTTTGATGATGAAGTTAGGGCTCTCTTATTTATGTGCTCATTGCCAAAAATTTGGAATGGTTTAGTTATGGCCATTAGTAATGGTGGGCCCCAGTATTGCAACAATAATGTTGCAACTTTTGGGACTCCCTTTTTTAATTTTATCAACCCGGTAGTTGTAACAAACTTGGAAGCGACGGTGTTGTATGCACAAGTACTAGCTCTTACCATAGTTGTCACTTGGTCAGCTGACACAAGTCTGCTAGGAGCTTAAGCAAACTTCTATGAGCTCTCAGAAGAAACTTTTTAACTGATGGATGAAAGCAAACTCAAAGAAGGCTAATCTACTCGCAAAAAGAAACTAGAAAGTTGAAAGGAAACGTAAACCCTGGAAAAACCTAATTTTACCAGCTAGCCCTACTGATGCGAAAAATAGGATGCAAGCTACTGAAAGAGATGCCATTTACTTCTAGAAAGGTAAAATGCATGTGTCTAAGTTATCACTATCTGAAGAAAACATCTTTTTGTATTTTTGAATAAGTTGTCAGAATTATCATGCATGTGCTTTCATTGTTTTTGACTGTGCAGAGGTGGATCGGTGGGAGAAAATGCTTGCAGGAGGTTGGGAAGGTTAGAAGAGATCCTAAGGGGTCCCTAGCATCCTTCCTGAGAGTTTCACGGTGATCATATCTTAGGAAATCACTTTCGTGAGCTTCTACAGGAAGTCTGCAGGGATTCTACTGGATGTTCTGGAATTTCTACAGGATGTTCTGTAATTTTCTACATGATGTTCCGAAAAGAGGATTTTGGAGAATGGATGGAGGGAAAAAGGTGGAGGAACGAGTATGGAGGTGAAATAGGGGTGTAGGGGAGTTCAAGACTTGGAGGATGGATTTGAGGAGTGGTGCAGATGGTGAGATTTGTTCAAGGAGGGATGAGGCGATGTTGCACAAGAAGATGAGAATCATGACAAAGTAAGCGAATGAGGAAAATGTAAGGTAAGGGTTCTAAGTGAAGGGTGAAGTAGGTAGGTTGGATGGAGTATGGGCAGGGAAGGAAGGATAACAGGTACTCTGCAAGTGGTTTTTCAAACTGAACAAACAAACACTTATAAAACCTATGACCTAGTTACTTCACTCTAATCTGACCTAACAGCAAAAGGAAATGAACAGAATTTTATTTGAAATGAAATACGTGAAATAACTATGCAACTAAGCAATCATAAACTGAAGTATGCAATCAAAACTGATATCAAATTCAACAACTAAGAATCCAACACTACTAATTGCATGGTGAAGCAAAGATAGTGTTTTTGTTGGCAGCAAGGTGGCCTTGGTCCCAGCTCATGATTCCACTGAGGGAGAGGTGAGATCCAAGGTGCTTGATGGCCTTTTTTTGAAGATATTCCTTGTTATTGACTTATCAAACAAATCTAAACATGAAAAGCTACTTTAATAATCAAAAGCAATCTAAATAACAAGAGAATATTTAAATCTAAATAGCATATTTTATTCTAAGAATGTAGCAAAGACACATGAAAGTAAACAAAGGAGGTACTGGGTACTTGAGATGGGCCCAACCATAAGAGCTACAGCCTCCTAAGAGAGATTTAGAGCTGGTGCAAAGCTGGATTCATCTTTATTGAGCAAGAAAAGAAGAGTTACATCAAAAACTGTCCACAAGAGAAAGCTTGAAAAGGTGTTGAAATGCAAAGCTAATCTACAAACTATAATCGAACTACAAACTAGCTAACTTCTGCCTACAAAGTGACTAACTATTGGCTAACCAAAATGAGGCCATAAGCCTTCTTATTTATACAAATTGAGGACCCCAACAATCCTCCTAAACTTTAGGGACTCGGCTGCCAAAACTTGTAGTTAACAGCAGTCCTACTTGACTTGCTTGGCTGCCCTTGTGATAATTGATGTGGTGGCCCTTGAACTCCGAGATGATGGTGGAGAATTCAAGGTAAGGGCCAATAAATGAAGGGGACACCTTCCTACAAATCCTCTCTCTTGTTCCTCCACGAATTTGGCTGCCAAGTGCTCATTAAAACCTTTAATTTTGTCTCAAAATTGACCAAAAACACTACACAAAGAACACATTAGACTTGTTGGCATAATGACTAACCCAATTCACTCTATTAGCATAAATATAATAAAAAACATGCAATAAACTAATGAAAATGGTGGATTAAGTCAAATTAGGAGGTTGAATGAGCCCATGTAATTATCCATTTTTGGGGCTCATCATCACCCCTTACTGAAAGTGTTGCTCATCCTCTGAGCAACTAATCTATCTCCTCATCTTTGATGGCCCTGGTGGCCTCCCTGTCATGCCAAGATTCTGAAGTGATGTCCTCTTCTCGATCATGAAACCTTGCTTTTCTCTCTGCTTCTTCCCACTGCCTATGCTCCTTTTCCTAGAAAATTCTCAGCTTCCTGTAGAATTGTCTCAACATCCTGTAGAGAGGCTTTTGTGTCCAACCTTTCCATTCTCTCCCTCCAAGTGGATGTCTTCAGGCTTCCCCGCTCATAAGTGATGGATGCCTTGGAGGGGGGCCTCTCCTTTGGTGTGGTAGGGGTGTCTAGGAGGCTGGGGTCTGCTAGTGTTAATCCTCACACGCCTTCTTGCCTTAAAATACAGGGGACGCTCCCTCTTTCACTTTTCCTTCTACTTGGGAAATGTGATTAGGGTGGCCAGCACAGCTACTGCCTCCCTAGCTAGAATCTCGGGTGATTTCTCCTTCTGCTACCCTTTCCCCATACTTCCTGTAGAAAGTCCTGTAGTGACCGTTTTTTGGCTTCCTGTAGAAGCAGTTTTCTAGCTTCCTGTAGAAACAGTTTTTACTGATTTGGCTTGCTTGGCTGGGGGTGCTTTCTCTTTGACTTGTGTTGTGGTTGCCTTGGGTGTGCCCTCACTTGTTTGGACATTTTCAGTCCTCTCTGCCCGGGTTTACAACCGCTTCTCCCTTGGCATCTGTGTTTTTACTCCACCCACAACTTTGGCCTCAGCACCTTGTCCTATTTCTTGCTTTTCCTGTGGTGGTTTGTCCTGGGTTTCCTTACCCTTGGCTTTCTCCTCTGCTGTTTCCTAGCCTACTAGGGGACCTTCCCGTAGTTGCTGCTCTTCAGAAATCTATGTTATGTCTGCCCCTTGAGTTTCATGTCGCTGTAACTAATTTTTCAGCAGTGCATCTTCCTCCTGTAGCTGGGATTTTTTTATTTTTTATTTTTAATGCTTTCATTGTGTCTCATCATGGCCAACTTTCCTCTTAATTCCTTTAGCTTGTCCTCCATGTGGTGTCAAGTGTTTTTTTCATCAAAATGCTTAGGTAAGAAAGCATGTAGAACTGAAAACAGAGGGATAGCCGAAATTTCATCTTTTTCTGAAACCAAATAAGGAATTTCCCATGTGCTTCTCCTTACAATATCCATTGCAATATTTCCCTTTGTTTTAAATTGCTTTTATCCCGAATTTGACTCTCTGCTTTTGAAAATATCTATATATATATATATATATATATATATATATATATATATATACTATATATATATATATTTCAGAACAGTGGATAAATAACACAGGTTCTTTTCAGAGAGTAGGTAGATATGCAAATTCGTTTCTTTTTTCACACAAGCTAGTTTCTATGGTTGCGTGTATTTTCTTTACAGTAGAATTTGAGAAAAAAGGAGACATACTTTGAGTGTAGAAAAAGAAACAGAAAATCGTGTAGAACTCAGGGAAAATATGCATGCATACTTTTAAACTTCATTCTTTTTTCAATCCATTGTTGTGTTTTTAATCATTCAAATAAGTCATATGCAGATAGATTTCCCCGAGCCTACCTCATTTCAAGCTCGAATTTTGACAAAAATCTTGGGTTTTCCTTCTGTGGAGTTGTTTTCTGTGTTTCCTGTAGAATACTTCCTGTAGAAACCCCTATAGAGCGCCCCTGCGCCTCTGAGCGAGCCTGATACGCAGCAGAATCTCGAATACAGGTAGAGAAACTGGTGGAGGATGACTAGTTAATCATTTTGTGCAAACTTCAGTTGAGGATGTGGCAAGTGCAAATGAACAATAGTTCGTGAGTTTCAACCGAGCGTTCTTTAATTGCTGCGTGACTTGTGGTGAGGGAGTGAAGTGGCCAGGTGTACGTGGCCACATGCAGACTACAGTTCTATTTATTAACTATATGTTTTCTTCTTGATCATTTGCACTGGAGTTCAAACAGGTAACACCCCTTATTTTTCATTTTACGTGAGTTACCTGTACACGCATGCTGCATGATTGCTGGCTAAGTGCTAGAGAACTGGATGAGGGTGGCCAGTTGGCTAGCCACCGATTTTTTTAACCACAACCATCTCATTGTTCACGCAGTTCTCAAATTATATTCATGCAATCAGAGGAAAGAGTTTAGTCACGTACCTGGGAGTCGAATATGGTTGTTGTGAGGTGCTTTTCGTTGTTGCATGTGTTTCTTTGGTTGCATGATGGCTTGGTTGCTAATTCATGGCCGTTTTTCTTGTGCAGGTATCCTCTGGTCGGATCCACACTGCAGGAGCTGGCTTCCACGTTCAGATCTACACCTTCAAGCTGCTGTTGCTGAATTTTCATAGGACAGAAACTTGTTTTCTCCATTGCTCCCAAACGATAGACCGGATCATTCTAAAACTTTCTGAGCATGTTCCTATCATCATTATGCACCTCCCATAGAAAAATTGCGATCAATGGATGCACAAATTTCAAGAAAAACAAAAAATGGTTGAAGATTATAGAGATCAATTTCTCATAAACCGTGCATCGGAATTCGCTGAAACTGCTTGGGTAGGTTACTGTCACACATATGCATCTCCCCATGAAACAGGTTTTGAAATGGATGCACGGATATGGAGAAAATGAAAAAATGGCTGACGGTGATGGAGGTAGATTTCTTAGAAACCGTGCACCTGAATAGGCTGAAATTGCTCGGGCATGTTGCTATCATCCCTTTACAACATCCTGTAAAACGGTTTTGTAAATGGATGCACGGGTTTCAAGTTATGTAAAAAACAAATTATGTTCTATGTATTTTTTTCTTCAAAGCATTCTGCAAGTTTTTGCATGGAAAGAAAAATTGAGCTTGGGCTGTGATGCAGGCATGGAGATGATGGAGGAGGAGTCTGAAAATTTCAGGAGGACTTCTGAATCCTTGAGAAAGCTATCATGTTCGCCAAACTACCTTTTTGCAATCCATTTTTAGCTTCTTGTAATTTATACAGGAACTTCTTGTAGAAAACACAGTTTTCATAAAAGAAGCACAATGAGGTGGAAAAAATGATGGAAAAGGGTGAGGGATGGAAACATGGATGTGTGCAGGCCCCATGGACATATTCCCAGCCTTCGGGTCCTCTTTGGAGATCAATTTGGCTTTTTTGTAAGCTTCCTGTAGAAGACACAGAACTTCCTATAGAAAACACAGTTTTCATAAAAGAAGCACAATGAGGTGGAAAAAATGATGGAAAATGGTGAGAGATGGGAACATGGATGCATGCAGGCCTAACCAATAGATTCCAAGCTTTATATTCCCTTCCAAAATCGAATCTGGCTTGCCTGAAAGTTCTATAGGATGTTTCCTGTAGAAATACAGAACTTCATGTAGAAACGCCTATAGCTTCCTGTAGAAAGCCCAGAACTTCCTCTGCCTTTGTTTTGAGTGATCTTCCTGACCTGCAATGTCCTTCTTGCAACCTGCAATTATTCAATGGAAATTAGATTTAATTTTTCTTTTCTCTTTTCTTCCTTTTTCTCTTTTTTTGAAAACAACTAGGGCGCCTCATAGAGGTTTTCACCCTAATTGCCTGCCCTAGGCGCCTCCAAGGGAGGTTTTCACCCATGGATCTTATTTTTTTCCTTTTCTCTTTTTTTTTCCAACCCATTGACCGCCTCAGGGAGGTTTTCAATCAATGAGCCAATCTAAGGTGCCTCCAAGGAGGTTTTCACCTTAGATTTTTCCTCTTGTTTCCATTTTTTTCAAAAAAATAATTTCTACCCTACCCTACTTGAAAAACAAAATCGTTCTCAAGTATAAGAATACTTCCAATAGAGCCATGTTCACATCGAGATTAGAGACAAAATGATGTGGAGGCATGAAATTCATGCTTTGACAGCTATCCGGATTTCAGAGACCAAATGATCTGATTTTGAAGGGATCAAACATAGCTGAGGAAGAGAGTACCGCTGTAACTTAGTGACCATATGAAACCATATCTCAATGTAGCTCTGATGTCCTTGGTCCTTTTGTTGATCTGGATCATGTTTCATATCTTCTTCTATCATGACTTTCTCATCTTCCTCTTTTTGCTGATCTTTCTCTTGAATACATGGAGGATTTGATGGTAACCATGAGGGAGCTTTCTCAATCTCTGATTCTGATCTCTTTTCTTCATCAAGTGTAGCACATGGTTTTTTGATCTTTTCTTTTGAATCTTCTTTTGCCTTTGGTCCTTCAATGTTGTCAATATAATCTCTGTCTTGACACACTCTTCTTGAGCTTTGGTGAAGATCATTGAGCTTAAGAGGAGTCATTTGGACATGGTGTGCCTCACCTTTGCAATTGGATTGAGCTACTCCATTGTATGGTTTTGGGAATGGTGGTATGGGTGGTTGAGTGGAGGTGTATATTTGAGATGGATGTGGATGGGGTTGTGGTTGGGCAGGCATTTGGGGTTGCCTTGGTGGAGTAGGAGGGGATGGTTGCGGTTGAGCAGGTGGTGGAGGAAATTGAGCGGGAGGAGAGTTGTACTGGGGCCTCCACCCCTGATGAGGTGCATTCCACTGAGGTTGTAGCTAAGCATAAGAGTGAAATGGATAAGCAACTGGTTGGGCATAATATGGATCTATGAAGGAATAAGGAGATGTGAACCAGGAAGGATGAGTAGGGGGACCCCAAGAAGGCATGAAAGTGGCTTGATAGGGGTCGTAATAAGTCTCGGATGTCCCTTGCAGTTCCTGCTGGTAAGGTATGGGTCCATATGGCCTCCTTTGGTTCATATAATAGAGTGATTCAGTGACTCCTTTGGCTCTCTAATATGCAACTTTAAGTCCAGGCAAGGAGGAACACTGATCTGTAGGATGGTATTCTTCACAAACAAAACACACTCCTATGGAGTACAATGGACATTCGTTCCTAAGATGCTTTCTAGTGCACCTGGGACAAAAGATGGCAAAAGCCCTCTCGGCTTCCTATTGCTTCCTTTGGATCTGTAAGGTATCCAGTTGCATGGCAAGAAAAGTCCTCACCTCGCTCTTGAAATCTTCCATCTGATTTGCAAATTCATTTTTGGATAAGGTACTGCTCTCAACATTTCTGTTTGTAGCCATTTGCTCCAGAGGAATGTTTTCTTCTTCTTCTTCCCTTGAGGTTCTTCAAATATGTCTTGTTGTCCACCTAAGGGTTCTTTAATCACAATCATCGAAGAAGAGAGAAGTTTGGCTGTGTGAAACAGTGGGGGTGTTGTGCAAACATTTTTCTTACTTATCTCTACTCCTACAAGGTAGGAAAGAAAATCTTTTTGGTTGATTTTTGTTTTTTCTCTACTTGTACCTGCAAAACTGAAATAGATTGAACTACAACTAACTAAAATCTATCTTGTTGAAAGGAAAATGTGGAAGTGAAATGAAAGCAGGAAAGGACTAATCTATTTTGCTCAAATGAAATTGCAGGAATGAAATGCTAGTCTATGCTTGCAGAATTCAAATTGCGGAATTGAAATGTTAATCTACGCTTGCAAAATTGAAATTTCGGAATTAAAATGCTAATCTACGCTTGCAGAATGGAAATGAAATAAACTACTTAGCAGAAGGTTGTAGTAGAAAATAGAAGGAAAGCAACAATCACCAATACTCTGATGCTTCCCCGACAACGGTGCCAAAAAGATGGTGGGCCCCAGTATTGCAGCAATAATGCTGCAATTCCTGGGACTCCCTTCTTTAATTTTGCAAGAGACGGTGTTGTATGCACAAGTACTAGCTCTTGCTGCAGTTGTCACTTGGTCAGCTGGCACAAGTCCGCTAGGAGCTTAAGCAAACTTCTATGAGCTCTCAGAAGAAGCTTTTTAACTGATGGACAAAAGCTAACTCAAAGAAGGCTAATCTACTTGCAAAAAGAAACTGGAAAGTTGAAAGGAAACGTAAACCCTGGAAAACCTTAATTTTACTAGCTAGCCCTACTGATGCGAAAAAGAGGATGCAAGCTACTGAAAGAGATGCCATTTACTTCTAGGAAGGTAAAATGCATGTGTCTAAGTTATCACTATCTGAAGAAAACATATTTTTGTATTTTTGAATAAGTTGTCAGAATTATCATGCATGTGCTTTCACTGTTTTTTATTGTGCAGAGGTGGATCGATGGGAGAAAATGATTGTAGGAGGTTGGGAAGGTTGGAAGAGGTCCTAAGGGGTCCCTAGCACCCTTCTTGAAAGTTTCACAGTGATCAGATCTCAAGAAATTGCTTTCGTGAGCTTCTACAGGAAGTCTGCAGGGGTTCTACGGGATGTTCTGGAATTTTTATAGCATGTTCTGTAATTTTCTACAGGATGTTCCGAAAAGAGGATTTTGGAGAATGGATGGAGGGAAAAAGGTGGAGGAACGAGAATGGAGGTGAAATAGGGGTGTAGGGGAGTTCAAGACTTGGAGGATGGAGTTGAGGAGTGGCGCAGATGGTGAGATTTGTTCAAGGAGGGATGAAACGATGTTGCACAAGAAGATGAAAATCATGGCAAAGTAAGCGAATGAGCCAAATGTAAGGTAAGGGTTCTAAGTGAAGGGTGAAGCAAGTAGGTTGGATGGAGTATGGGCAGGTAAGGAAGGATAACAGGTACTCTGCAAGTGGTTTTTCAAACTGAACAAATAAACACTTATAAAACCTATGACCTAGTTACTTCACTCTAATCTGACCTAATAGCAAAAGGAAATGAACAGAAGTTTATTCAAAATGAAATACGTGAAATAACTATGCAACTAAGCAATCATAAACTGAAGCATGCAATCAAAACTGATATCAAGTTCGACAACTAAGAATCCAACACTACTAATTGCATGGTGAAGCAAAGACAGTGTTTTTGGTGGCAGCAAGGTGGCCTTTGTTCCAGCTCACGATTCCACTGAGGGAGAGGTGAGATCCAAGGTGCTTAATGGCCTTTTTCTGAAGATCTTCCCTATTATTGACTTATCAAACAAATCTGAACATGAAAAGCTACTTTAATCATCAAAAGCAATCTAAATAACAAGACAATATTTAAATCTAAATAGTAGATTTTATACTAAGAATGCAGCAAAGACACATGAAAATAAACAAAGGAGATACTGGGCACTTGAGATGGGCCCAACCCCAAGAGATACAGCCTCCTAAGAGAGATTTAGAGCTGGTGCAAAACTGGATTCATCTTTATTGAGCAAGAAAAGAAGAGTTACATCAAAAACTGTCCACAAGGGAAAGCTTAGAAAGGTGTTAAAATGCAAAGCTAATCTCCTGACTAAAATCGAACTACAAACTAGCTAACTTCTGCCTACAAAGTGACTAACTACTGGCTAACCAAAATGAGGCCCTAAGCCTTCTTATTTATACAAATTGAGGACCCCAACAGTCCTCCTAAACTTTAGGGACTCGGCTGCCAAAACTTGTAGTTAACAACAATCCTACTTGACTTGCTTGGCTGCCCTTGTGATAATTGATGTGGTGGCCCTTGAACTCCGAACTGATGGTGGAGAATTCGAGGTAAGGGCCCATAAATGAAGGGGACACCTTCCTACAAATCCTCTCTCTTGTTCCTCTACGAATTTGACTGGCAAGTGCTCATTAAAACCTTTAATTTTGTTTCAAAATTGACCAAAAACATTGCACAAAGCACACATTAGACTTGTTGGCATAATGACTAACCCAATTCACTCTATTAACATAAATATAATAAAAACATGCAATAAACTAATGATAATGGTGGATTAAGTCGAATTAGGAGGTTGAATGAGCCCATATAATTATCCATTTTTGGGGCTCATCAAGTAACTCTATCTTTGGATCTAGTACTTTAAAGTTTGATTATGTTGTTGGTACAATCCTTAGCAAGGAAATGCGAAGAAAAATCTCTGGTGAGACATCAGGTAATGCTTTGACTACAGAGACTAGGGGAAGAAAAATGGAAAGAGGAAAGATCCTAGGATATCGCAGTAAGTCAAGAAAAGGAAGATCCAAGTCTAGATTGGGGATAGTGTGCTGGCAATGTGGGAAGAAAGGACACCTGAAGAAAGACTGCAAGTCTCGGAAGGGAAAAGAAGGAGATGCACAGTAAGAAACTAATCATGAAGTGAATGTAACAGCTGATGTTTTGTAAGATTCTTTGATTCTTTCATTAGAAAATAGTATTTATGCCTAGGTGGCAGATTCAGGGGCCTCATTCCATGCCACACCTGATAAGAAACATTTTCATGATTATGTTCAAGGAGGTTTTGGACAAGTTAGATGGGGTGATGATAAACCCTGTAAAATCGTTGGAATGGGTACAATTTTCATAAAATAACGGAATGGAAATCAATGGCTATTGAAGGAGGTAAGGCATGTTCTAGATTTGAAGAAAAATCTGATTTCAACACGGTAGTTGGGAGGTGAAGGTTGCGTAAGTACTTTCACAGATAAAACCTGGAAGGTCAATAAAGGATCTTTGCTAATAGCGAAAGGAGGAAAGGTTGGTAGATTGTATTTATGCAATGGTATTTCTAATTATGTTAATGCTTTAACCTCTACAGGAGAAGATATAGCATTGTGGCATCACAGGCTCGGGCACATGAGTGAGAAGGGGATGTAGATTCTTCACTCAAGAAATTTGTTGCCAAGTTTGAAGCATGTTGATTTAAAATTCTGTGAAAATTGTGTTTATGGAAAATAGAAGAGAGTTGGATTCCTTAGAGTTGGGAAAGAAAAGAAGAGCGAAAAATTAGAGCTTGTGCATACAAATTTAGAGGTATCATCTCTTGGTGGCTCTCATTATTATGTTACTTTTATTGATGATGCAACCAGAAAAACCTGGATTTATTGTATTCAAAATAAATTTGATGTATTTGATATTTTCAAGAAATGGAAAGTTTTGGTTGAAAATGAGACAGGAAAAAGGTTGAAGTGTCTCAGATCAAATAATGGAGATGAATATTGCAGCAAAGAGTTTAATAGGTATTGTTCAGAGAATGGAATTCGCAGAGTGAAGATAGTTCTAGGAACACCACAAGAAAATGGTGTGTCAGAAAGGATGAACAAGACAATCATGGAGCATGCATGGTGCATGAGATTGCATGCAGAATTGCCTTTACATTTTTTGGTAGATGTTGTAGACATTGTTGTTTATCTAATAAACAAAGGGCCTTCAAGTTCCTTGGATGGTGGTATTCCAGAGGAGGCATGGATAAGAAAAAAGGTAAACTACTCATTTTTAAAGACTTTTGGTTGTGAAGCCTTTGTCTACATTAATAAAGAAAATAGAACAAAGCTTGAGGCAAAATCAAAGAAATGTACCTTTATTGGATATGGTGTTAATGATATTGGTTATCGCTTATATGATTATGAAAATCACAAAATCTTTAGGAGTAGAGATGTAATATTCAATGGAAAGGTCTTGTATAAGAATCAGTTCCAGGAAAAGAAACAAGAAAAAGAAAATAGAGAATACACAGTGCTTGACAATATCACAGGAAAAGTGATGGTACCTAAAAATCATAATGATCAACAGCTAGAACAACAACCACAACAGTAACAAGCACCTCAAACACCTGAAAGTGGTGTTAGAAGATCTACTAGGATAAGTAGACCCCCTGAATGATACTCTCCTTCATTATATTATATATTGTTGATTGATTCTAGTGAAACAGAATGTTATGAAGAAGTAGTGCAGGTAGAAACCAGGAAGAAGTGGGAGCAAGCCATGAAAGAAGAGATGGACTCCTTAACACATAACCAGACTTGGGAGTTAGTCAGGTTGCATGCAGGTAAAATAGCATTGCGGAATAAATGGGTTTACAAGTTGAAGGAAGAAGATGGAGGTAGAAAAAGGTATAAAGCTAGACTTGTGGTGAAAGGGTTTGCACAGAAAAAGGATATAGACTTTGATGAGATATTTTATCCTCTTGTGAAAATGACTTCAATTAGAACTATTCTAAGTCTAGTAGCTGCTGAATATTTACATCTTGAGCAGTTAGATGTAAAGACAACCTTTCTCCATGGGGATTTGGAGGAAGAGATATATATGCAGCAACGACAAGGATATGAGGTAAAAGGGAAGGAGAAACTAATCTGTAGGTTGAAGAAGAGCTTGTATGGCTTAAAACAGGCTCCAAGGTAGTGGTATCTAAAATTTGACAGGTTTATGTCT